>CM036769.1:30802894-30992894 GCA_020796225.1 Arion vulgaris | reverse complement strand
GAAGAAGAAGAAGAAGAAGAAAAAATAAGAAGAAGAAGAAGAAGACGACGAAGAAGAAGAAGAAGAAGAAAGAAGTTTCCAAATGTAAGAGAGGAATAAGAAGAACAGCAATGTAAATAGAAGATAAAGATAGTCTGATGTTATTTCTCCCGCTTCATGGAGCATAGGGATCAACATTTGTTTTCAAATATTTTCCAAACTCTGGCTGTTTTCTTTAGGTATCCATGATAGTTCAGTATCCCTGTTTTCAAGAAGATTCTCGTCTCCAGGTCTGTCCAATATGTTCCTTTTAGTTTTCTTGCGGGTTCCACTTCAATTACTTGTCTAGTGACACTCTACGTGTTCTCGCAAGGTATGCCAGACCCATCGCCATTTTATTCTTTAACGAGGTCAGCATGGCTCTG
The DNA here is from genome assembly GCA_020796225.1 of Arion vulgaris. Taxonomy (NCBI): domain Eukaryota; kingdom Metazoa; phylum Mollusca; class Gastropoda; order Stylommatophora; family Arionidae; genus Arion; species Arion vulgaris. The sequence continues at coordinate 30,992,490 of CM036769.1, read as the reverse complement.
TCCAGTTTTATAAGAGTTTCAGTCCTATCTACTGTTTCAGAATAAGACTGTCAAAGACATCCGTTGACAAAGGTTTAAATCTTATTTGTATTTAACTTGGTGACTAGTCACGTTTCCGAGCCATACAATAAGACAGATTCCATATTTGAGCATGCTTAATGAATTGGCTGAAAAACAACATACTATACCGAAAAATTAGATACTTTGGTCCCATTAAGCGTCACGGTAGCCTGGAAGTAACAATATTAGAGGGCAGGTTCCCAGAACGCAGACTCAGAGGCAAACCAAGAAGAAGATGGCTACAAGATATTAAAGAAACCATGAATATGACCATCGACGAAGTGGGTGAACTAGCTAGAGACAGAGTGAATTTCAGATTCGCTGCAAAGAGAACAACGTCCTATAAAGGATGTGCACCTTGATGATGATGATGCATGAATAAATAGTTAACGACGAAAATGAACAACCAATTCCATCATCCACCAGGGAAAGACATTAGCCAATGTATTGAAGGTCGGGTACAACACTGTGCTTGGTCACAGAAATGCAAAACAGATCACAACTCTTATCTTCATGTTGTCAACCTATCACGCAGAAGTCATCAAATACGTACAGAGTCCTAGTTAGTCTACCAATATACCGTGTGTGTCAGGTAATGTTTTAGCAACTTTACCGACCAATAACGTCGAAAGTTTATGCGTAGTATCTACCTACCAGAATCGATAGTAAACAAAGTATGTTTATGGTAGATGAATCTATATATAGATTATTTTTTGAATCCGGCCAATTATATCTTCCAGTCCACCCACCCCACCGCCCTGCCCCCTCCTCTATCAAATAATGTTTTTAACACATATGTATGTAAAAGATATATATATATAAACAAAGATATATTAACGAAGATTAAAAAATATCGAGCCTGTGTAATTATTTCTTTACTATATGGCTCAGAAACATGGTAAGCCTACTCAAGACCCGAGAGGAGACTTAACATCTTTGACTTTCGATGTCTCCGCAAGTTTATGAACATCAGGTAGTACGACAAGATAACTAACTCTGAAGTACTGCAACGGGCAAATCTGCCTTCCATCATGGGCATGATCAGCAGTAGACGACTAAGATGGTTGGGGCATGTGAGAAGAATGGAAACTTATCGCATACCAAAACAAATGTTGTTCTGTGAACTTTCGGAGGGAAGAGGCACCAGGGCAGACCACTATCCAGATATAAAGATGTATGCAAAGCCTCAATGAAAAACTTTTCTATAGGTCCCAGCACATGGGAAAAACTAGCTGATGACAGAGTTGTGTGAAATTACGAAAGGGCGCAGAGTCTTTTGAGAAGAGACTTATGCATGAGCTGAACGACAAGAGAGAAAAGCGAAAACTCAGAAGTTGTCACAGTAAAACACTTGCCAATTGACCATCTGGAAAGACGAAAAAGGCCATATATAAAACAAAGAAGATGTAACTCTGACAACATGTTAGACCGTCATAATAAACGTGCGAACTTTTCTCTAGTTTTGATTTCCTCTAATGAAACACTTGCAGTATTTGATGAAAGGAGAGAGTAAGATATTGAAGAAGTTTGTTGAAGACCTGTGTTCTGTTGGGAGTTGAAAGTGAAAGAAGAAACAAGAAGTATTTAATGAACACTTAAATGATGGTGTCGTAGTTCATAGCGAAACACGTACAAACAAAGTACTATAGTTTTACAAAATACAGAAACAGTGATAAACAGCAACGTTTCGACCAAAAGGCCTTTATCAAGTAAACGACACAACAGGAGTGACGAATTATAGAGAACACTTACAAATGGACGATAACGGAAACATGCAAATTTATCTAATGAAAATCTGGGAATAAAAACGAATAACGAAATGAGTGCAACACAAAACTGTCGAAACGTTGCTGTTTATCGTCACTGTTTCTGTATTTTGTAAAACTATAGTACTTTGTTTGTACGTGTTTCGCTATTTACCAAGTTTTACTGCAGTCTTCCCCTATTTCGATATGTGTCGTAGTTTACACGAAGGGATAGCTCTCCATCAAAACTCTGCTTGGGGCTTTATCTGAAAGATCATAACGGCAGAAAAAGCTCAGAAGCCAGTGGTGTATTTAGTATGACAACAAGAAGCATGACAATGGAAGTACTGGTGGTGACTAAAGCACTACTCTGGTTGGAACAAAACTACACTCATGCAGTGCCAGATTAGCTCTATAGCAGAAGTAGCAAATGCTACGGGCCCCGCTTTTCTGGAAGCATCAGGCCAGAGTAGAAATTTTTAGCTTGTAAAATTTCGGTTTAAATGTTTTTAAGGGCCTACATTTTCAGATATTGACGCCCGTTCGAGTGGTTACCGGGCCCAAATTTGGGGTGTAAAGAATAGGACCACTGTTACCTGCCACGCATGTCGTAAGAGGCAGTAAGGAGGTTTGGCTGAAATCGGATGCATGTGTCCGCAACGGAATGCTAACTGAAACAAATGCTTGCTGAAAACGGATGCACCAGGCCGTAAGCGCATAACATGGTGCAACAACCCCTTACAATGAGAAATGGGATAACGGATTCTACGGTCGCCAATCTGCCTAGGCGATTTAGCCACGCAGTAAGAATGTCAGACCTACCATCACGAGGGTGGCCAAACTTACCGCGAGAAGAGGTCGGCACAAACGGGGAAATCATAGGAATTATATCCTACAGAACTGTCCCCAGTATGCAGACTTGAGAAGAAAGAGGTGGCCCACTTACACTAGCGTCCAAGACAAACTGTATGGCGTGGCTGATAATCTGAGGCAGACGACTGCCTTTATTAGAGAATCCGAAATTCCAATCTAGTGAGAATGCAGAAGAAGAAGAAGATATTGAGAAGACAAAACCAAAATCCTGACTGACTGAAGATCAGCAACAAACTTCAAGACGACACAAGCGAAATACTAAGTACGACGATTTCAGCGGCTGTAATACGCTCTATGAAGTTGTAGAAAATCAAACACACAAACAAAATTTTTTAAGTCAGGTGTTTATTGTCATAATTGATAATGTACTCTCTGTCTTAGCTAAACGCATGGAAGCGTACCATAGAGTGACTGGTGTATTTGGAATTCTTAGGCAGCTAAAATCTCTTACAGCAGAAGAGATCTTGAAAAGAGCTCCGAATATTGTCAGCTCTTACCAAGAGGATTTGGAAGAAAGTCTAGGCGACGAACTTGTGCAGTTCTCTGAACTTTTTAAAACTAATGTAGCTGCTGCTATTAACAACGTAAAGCATGAGGTTCTTGAACTGCAATTTTCTAAACTTATAATGGAAAATTCATTAAAGTCGTGTTTCCTAAATGTAGAAATAGTCTTACCAATTTACTTGTCTTTAATGATTACTAACTGCAGCGGAGAACGTTCTTTTTCGACATTAATGCGTATAAAAAGTGAGTAAAGGAATCTGATGGGACAAGATCGTCTAAATAGCCTCACCTTAATGAACATTGAATGTAATTTACTTAGTGAAATTGATTTGTGTTATTCTGGTGGTAACTAAGACAGAAGAATGTTGAGAATTCCATGGACAGCAAAGAAAACAAACGTGGAGGTTTTAAATCAGGTCTGCACACAAAGAAACCTTATCAAAAGAATAAGAATCCGACAATCAAGGTTCTTCGGGCATATAATGCGAAGAGAAGGTTTAGAACATTTGGTGACTACAGGTAAAATTCAGGGAAGGAGAGATCGTGGAAGACAGAGGGAGAAGATGTTGGATGGCCTGACATCATGGTTCGACAAAATATCGACGTCAGAACTGATTACATGCACCAAGCAAAGAGAGTTGTGGAGAGACATGATCGCCTACGCCGGCAGGCATGGCATTTGATTGATTGAACTAAGACACGACTTTGACTGGAGTCACAAAACTACACTCATTCGTGAAGTTTACACGATTCATTACGTATAATCCGAAAGGTGAAGGCTGATTCGGTAAAACAAACAATGGTTTGAACTGTTCCCTCCTTTTAGTCCTCCAAATTCTGAACAAATATAATATAAATAGACATTTCTAATTTTAAAAAAAAACCAAATGAACGTAGACAAAATTGTTTGAAATTTCACTATCTTAAATGGATATAAATTATATATTACATTTTGCTGTAGCTTAAGCAGTAGTGAGCTCGATCACAACCCAAGCTTGCCTGGTTCAAACTCTGCGGTGGGCAAATTTGGAAGCAAATTAGTTCCTATGGATTTTTACGAACGGCAAAAATAGACCTCACCGTTCAGAAAGCGATGGCAGACTACTGGACGTATAAGTGGTGCCTAGAAAAAATCGAGCACTCGTTTACTGTGGTTGATGGCAACGTCTTGTAATGAATATGCCACGAAGAAAAAAATATTCGAAAAATAAATCGAACACAACTCGAAAAAATCCAACCCAATTTAGTATGATCCTTGAGCTTGATCTCTGCTGTAGATCTATTGTTGTTCTTTTTTGGTGCGTGTTTTTTTTCTCTCTTATGGTTAGATACTAATTTAGTCAATTTTAGTCTCAGAATCTAAGGGAGGTAATATCCAGATAAAATTTTTTTTAAATAAGGAAAGTGGGTTTTTTCTCAATAGTCGCCAAGTATTTATCTTTTGTACTGGAATTGTATTATGGGATTTCATTATGACTAAGTGGTTTATGTTGTTTGTCTATCGTTCTGAAGGTTCTAGGCTCGAATCCAGATCGAGTGACATGTGTAATTTTGTCATGAGATCCTTATGATTGTTGATAGAGCTACGGAGTTCGTGTTCTATACAAAAATTTTGGTAGATGGCGTGCGATATCTTCTGATAGGAACGAAACCAGCGTGCGACGTAGCTGGCGCACCATATCTGCCGACAGGGACGGAGCATTTTTATTTCGATACAGTGAATCCAAAGCAAAAGGCTGTCTACGCAAAAGATGGATCTCAGAGATAACAGAGGCGACGAAAGACACTATTAATGAAGCGCAGACAAAAGCCTGTTCTATAAATCTCTCCTTATCCTGACGCTGTCAGGCAAAACAGGATTGGAGAATTGTGCAATACATTGACCTGTTGCCCTGAAGTTTATTGCCTCCAACCAAACGATATTTCCTTTTTTGTTTTTGTACGCACATTTGATTTTTGCTTGTGTCTTCTTCTTCTTCTTCTTCTCTTACACCATTTGCTACTTTATAGAAGTGTTGTGGGGGTGACCTTTGTGGTCTTGCTCTGAGACACTTTGTAAACTGTTATTCATTTTCTTAAGGCTGTTCTTGAAGCAAAATCAAAATGAAAACACATTTGATTTTGCTTATATTTGTAATTTAAAAACACCAAGTTTGCGAGAAATTGGCGTCTAAATAAAATAAGAACTGTCCTTGACATATAACATTTTGTGTGATATGTAAATAGATGTATGTATCTTGTCATTATATAATCTATTTCTGTTTTTATGTTTCGCTCACTCTATCTCTATCTCTATCTCTATCTATCTTTGAATCTATCTCTTTCTATCTTTGAATCTATCTCTTTCTATCTTCGAATCTATCTCTTTCTATCTTTGAATCTATCTCTATCTTTGAATCTATCTCTTTCTATCTTTGAATCTATCTCTATCTTTGAATCTATCTCTATCTTTGAATCTATCTCTATCTTTGAATCTATCTCTTTCTATCTTTGAATCTATCTCTCTTTGAATCTATCTCTTTCTATCTTTGAATCTATCTCTATCTTTGAATCTATCTCTTTCTATCTTTGAATCTATCTCTATCTTTGAATCTATCTCTTTCTATCTTTGAATCTATCTCTTTCTATCTTTTCTATTTTGTGTGATATGTAAATAGATGTATGTATCTTGTCATTATATAATCTATTTCTGTTTTTATGTTTCGCTCACTCTATCTCTATCTCTATCTCTATCTATCTTTGAATCTATCTCTTTCTATCTTTGAATCTATCTCTTTCTATCTTTGAATCTATCTCTTTCTATCTTTGAATCTATCTCTATCTTTGAATCTATCTCTTTCTATCTTTGAATCTATCTCTATCTTTGAATCTATCTCTTTCTATCTTTGAATCTATCTCTATCTTTGAATCTATCTATATCTTTGAATCTATCTCTTTCTATCTTTGAATCTATCTCTCTTTGAATCTATCTCTTTCTATCTTTGAATCTATCTCATTTCTTTGATTATATCTCTTTCTATCTTTGAATCTATCTCTTTCTATCTTTGAATCTTTCTCTTTCTATCTTTGAATCTATCTCTTTCTATCTTTGAATCTATCTCTATCTTTGAATCTATCTCTATCTTTGAATCTATCTCTTGCTATCTGTGAATCTATTTCTATCTTTGAATCTATCTCTATCTTTGAAACTATCTCTATCTTTGAAACTATCTCTATCTTTGAATCTATGTCTTTCTATCTTTGAATCTATCTCTATCATTGAATCTATCTCTATCTTTGAATCTATCTCTATCTTTGAAACTATCTATATCTTTGAATCTATCTCTGTGTGTATATTCCTCACTCTTCTCTCTCCCTCTTTCTCTCTTCTCTCTTTCTCTCTCTCTCTTTCTTTCTCTCTCTCTTTCTCTTTTTCTCTCTCTCTTTCTCTCTCTCTCTCTTTCTTTCTCTCTCTCTCTCTCTCTCTCTCTTCTTTCTTCTCTCTCGTTCTCTCTCTTCTCTCTTCTCTCTCTCTTCTCTTTCTCTCTCTTTCTTTCTCTCCTTTCTTCTCTCTCTCCTTCCCTCTCTCTCTTCTCTCTCTCTCTCTCTTCTCTCTCTCTTTTTCTCTCTCTCTCTATCTATCTTTGAATCTATCTCTGCTTATATGTTCCGCTCAATCTCTCTCTCTCTCTCGCTCTAGCTATCTCTCTGTCTTTGAATCTATCCATTTTTATATTGCTTACTCTTTCTTTCTCTCTCTCTTTCTCTCTCTAATTATCTCTCTATCTTTGAATCTATCTATGTTCATATTTTCCGCTCTCTCTCTCTCTCTATCTTTGAATCTATCTCTGTGACTTCATCTCTTTCAATATGTTGTCAGACTTTATCTTTCTGAATGTATCAGACTTTATATGTCTGTCTTTCATCTTTATCTTCTTCTTCTTCATCTCCGAACGCTCCATATCAACCACTTGTTAAACCACTCTTTGTGATTTGTATGTGATCTGAGCCTGAGCGATTGTACCTTGTACCAATTATCCGCCTACTAGTAGACCAGCATGTCCGATTTTTGCGAGGCTTTTTATTTACTAGGGTAGCTTTCCTAGGTCCCTACCTCAGTCGCCTTGTAGGTTGTGGCGTTACTATTCTTTGCTTCCCTTGAGAGCCTGGAACACACGAGGGTTACCTTTATCTGAAACTTGATAGCTCGTGCTTTATCTCTCTGTCGTTCCATGAGCTGATCTCTGTCATTCTTTCTCTCTCTCTCTCTCTCTACATTTCACTCTAATTCTCTTTCTCTCATTTTCTCATTCACTCTTTCTCTTTAATTATTTATCTCCATCTCATTCTTTCTGTATTTCCCTCTCACTCTTTATAATTATGATTTACTCTCACTCTTTATAATTATAATTCCCTCCCATTCGTTCTCGCACACTCATTCTCTTTCACTCGTTCTCTGACTCTTTCTATATCTCTCGTTCTCTTATTATTTCTCTCTATCGCTATTTTTCTCACGCTTTTTCTCTCAGCTTTCTCTCTATCTCCCTCTTTATATTTGACACGTTCTCTCTCATCCTTTCTCACATTATCTCTTTCTCTCTTACACTTTCTTTCTGACACTTTCTCTCTTAATTTGTCTCTCTTTATTCTTTACTCTTTCTTTCTAGATCATTCTTTCCCACATTCTTTTCCTCCTACCTTTTCTCTCTATCTCGATAACAATACAAGAGACAGTGGCAGTTCGTCATTAAGTGCCAGTAGGGCCGGCCCCACCAAAATAATGTATAATGTGTATTTACTATTTTAGAATTTATCTGTTCATAATTATTACTTCTAACGTCATACTGATTAACTTTGAAAGTTGAATATATAACGCTAAAATATATATACAGTCTGAAATTCAGTGTCTTTTCTCCTTAATTAGTATACTTTACGCATTTCCAGCGTATTATTTTTAGGCCAGTAGAAAGGTGATACATTTAGGCCATGATTTTTGCGAAAATGTTTGTCTGGCCCCACAAACAAAAAAGGTTAACGGGCCGCCACTGACAAAAGAGGAAGATTACAATAAATGTGTGTACCAAAGGAGACACTCTTAAAAACAACAAAGCGTTCATCATCATCAGGTGCCGTGCCGGCTGACGTAGACGATTATGGATCTCCACAAATCTCTGTCGTTGGTGTTTGCTATCAACTCAGATGTTGACACTCTACCGTGCCATGAAGTCAGGCTATCCAAAATTTTCTCTCTCTGTCTTCCCTGTCTCGTCTACCCTCGATTTTACCGGTTGTCACAGTGTGTTCTAAACCTCCCCCTCCTCATCACATGTCCGAAAAATGATGACTGCCTCTTTCTTATATTGATGATAAGCTTAGTCTGTGCCTTGACCTCATTCAACACCTCAACATTAGTCATTTTAGCAGTCCATGGGATTCTCATCATTCTTCTGTAAAACCACATATCTGTTGCCCTCAGAGATTTTTCGATCTGTGTGTTTATTGTGGGACAAAGTGTTACAAAGTTAAAACAGAAGGATGCATCAACGTCTCAACCAATCGGTCTTTTTCATGCTAAAGACAAATGGATTGAACAAATTTTTTTTACACCTAGAAGCACTTGAGCTTTCAGCTCTTCGGTTCGGTGCCATGAACATCGCAACCCTTCGGTTCGGTGCCACGAACACCGTAAATCTGGGGAATCTGTGGCTTTTTCTGCCATCCCGCGGAATTGAACCCGCACACACAGAGGATAGTCACCCGTAGTCCAACTCGCTACGAACACGCTGGGCAGACGGGCAGCTATATGGGATAAAAACCCAGTACCGTGAAGACAATCTTTTGACTTTGGACCCTTTGAGACGCTTTGAGACGCTTTCATGAATGAAAATCCTGGCATATCCTTTAATGTACGTTGCCATCAAACACAGTAACCGAACATCGATTTTCTAGGCACCACTTATACGTTCAGTAGTTTACCATTGCTTTCTGAACGGTGATGTCTATTATTACCGTTCGTTAAAAATTCACGGGAAGAAATTTCTTCCAAATTGTCCGCCTCGGAGTTTGAACCAGGAACTCATGGGTTGTTATCGAGCTCACTACCGCTTTAACCACAGACACAAAGACATAATAAAACTATTTATTTCTTACTATTTTACAGGGGCGGCTCGTCATTAAGGGCCAGTGGGGCCCAGCCATAAAAACCTAAAGGGAAATAACTTCCCGGAATAGACAAATAATAGTAAATACTCCAAAACCATGATTTTTTCCAAAATTTTGTGTCTGGCCCCACCAAGAAAAATGACAACGAGCCGCCACTGCTGTTTTGAAAATGTACTGTTATTACGTGATTTTTTGTTAGCTCTATATTGGAAATCAGCAAGTCTCTCCAGAACGTCAATATGAGAAGTTGAAACTTGAACATCAAAAAACGACACCTGAATGTCGGTGACATTTGCTTGACTCCCATTGCGTAACACCTGCTCTTAGACACTGTGTCTCTGCCTGTATTAAAGTCTAGTGACACACGTTTATTACAACGGGAAAATAATATACATTTCACTTACTTAATAATATATCTTCTGCTGTTTCTTGGTTACAAAGATTTTGGTTTCCGTTGGGTTTGTATGTAGTTCAAGCGTTTGCTCACCTTTGTGAAGTTTGTTTGCACTTTTGGGAAGAAGGATTATTGTATGATGTACGTTTAGATGGTTGGGGCGTTGGTTGTTTGGTTCAGTGGTTGGTTGGTTGGTTGGTTGGCTGGTAGCTTGTTGGTTGGTTGGTTGGTTGGTTGACTGGTAGCTTGTTGGTTGGTTGGTTGGTTGGCCTGGTAGCTTGTTGGTTGGTTGGTTGGTTGGCTGGTAGCTTGTTGGTTGGTTGGTTGGTTGGCTGGTAGCTTGTTGGTTGGTTGGTTGGTTGGCTGGTAGCTTGTTGGTTGGTTGGTTAGAGGATTGACTAATTAGCTGCTTTTGGTTGGTTCGCTGGTGGTTGAGTGGTTGGTTGGTAGGATGGTTGATTGGTTGGCTGGTTAGTTGTATGGTTGGTTGGTTATTTAAATGGTTGGTTGGAGGGTTGACTAGCTACTTGGTTTTTGGTTGGTTCGTTGTTGGGTGGTTTTTTGGTCGATTTCTTGGTTGGTTGGCCGGTTGATTGATTGGTTGATTGGAATGTTGAATAGTTAGCTGGTTGTTGGCTGGTTTGTTAGGTTTTGGTTAGTTATTTGGTTCGTTGTTGGTTGGTTGGCGGGTCGATTAGTTTGTTGGTTGTTAATTGGCTGGTGATTGAACAGCTGGTTGATTAGTTATTTGTTAATTGGTTGGTTGGACGATCGATTAACTAGTTACTTGGTTTGTTTGTTAGCCGATTTATTAATCAATTGATAGTTGGTTGGTTAGACAGCCGGTTTATTAATTAATTCTTCTTCTTCTTTGAGTTCGTTCTTTACGACCAACTTTAATCACTCTTTGTGATATGTCTGATCTTTGCCAAGAACGTGTATACGTTGCACATTGGTTTAGTAGGCCCTAAACGCATAGACTTCTACACGTTTAGGACATGTGCATCCGATTTCAGCCAAACCTCCTTAGTTGCCTCTTACGACATGCGTTGCAGGTAACAGTGGTTCTATTCTTTACACCCTAAATTTGGGCCTCGGTAACCACTCGGGCGATTAATTAATTGATAGTTGGTTGGTTGAGCGGAAGGTTGAAAAAAGGCTCTAAAGTCGAAGAATGACGTCATAGCAGTGGATTTTCCCATATAGCACGTCCTCGTTGTCAGAAATGGCACGTCATCTGCAGAGAGTATTGCACAAATCACTATCTCCGTAGTTCTAGCAACGATCCTAGGGATCTCCTAACAAAATTGAATATATTTCTCTCGCTCTGCATTCGACCTCATAACCTTCAGAACAACAGCAAGCGTCTTAACCACCTTGCCATAGGGACCATCGAATTAAAGATAATTAGTAAATGTATTTAATTAACTGGTTATATGGCTAGTTAGTTCGAGAGTGTATTCGTTCATCGCCCATTTGTTAGTTATTTCGTAAATTTAGTTAGTCAATTAGCAAGCCTTCTAGTTATGTTACAAGTTATTTAGTCAGCTAGTTAGTTAACAAGTTATTTAGTCAGCTAGTTAGTTAACAAATTATTTATTAAGCTTGTTAGTTAGTTGACAAGTTATTTAGTTAGCTAGTTAGTTAGTTGACAAGTTATTTAGTCAGCTAGTTAGTTAGTTAACAAGTTATTTAGTCAGCTAGTTAGTTAGTTAACAAATTATTTAGTCAGCCAGTTAGTTAATTGACAAGTTATTTAGTCAGCTAGTCAGTTGGTTAACAAATTATTTAGTCAGCTAGTTAGTTAGTTAACAAGTTATTTAGCCAGCTAGTTAGTTAATTAACAAATTATTTAGTCAGCTAGTTAGTTAGTTGACAAGTTATTTAGTCAATTATCTAGCTATCTTTGGATATTTCATCTATACAGAATTTTAACATCAAAATTACAGTGAGGACCCTCGCCGGTGCTACGAGTTCGTGCAATGCAGCTGAAATCTTCCTGTTTAATATAGAGATCGGAGCACACATGGCGACTCACCGAAGTGCAATGATGATGGTCCTAGTGGCGGTTTGTCATTAAGGGCCAGTGGGGCCGGGCCCCACCAAACATAATGGATAATGTATATTTATTCTTTTACAAATCGTTGGTTCATAATTATTACTTTTAATATGATACTAATTAGCGTTGAAATTAGAACATACAACGCTAAATTATCACATACAGTTTGAAATTCAACGTCTTTTCTCCCTAATTAGTATACTTGACGTATTTCTAGCGCACTATTTTTATGACCATTAGAAATCTGGTCTATTTAGACAATGATTTTTGCGAACATTTTTGTCTGGCCCCACCAACAAAAATTATCAGGAGCCGCCACTGGATGGTCCTATCAATCAATTAATAGATCGTAGCACACATGGCGACTCACTGAAGTGCAATGATGATGGTTCCATCAATCAATCAATCAAACAATAAACCAAAAGCTTTGACAGGAAACGGAACTAATCGTTCAGACAGGAAGAAGACCAAAACTAGAAACCGGTGACGAGAGAAGATATACTATAGATAATGACAACCAATGTCTAGATAACTCAAAACTCTTTATCTCTTTGTTCGAATATATTATAATTAGACTTGTTGTTCCTAGCTTTTCCCCAGAATTCCACCGTTTTTTTGTATCCCGTCAGATTATAAGTTAAATCTTGCCAGTTGATTTTCTTTTGCACGTTACTAAATAGTGTAAAATCCATATTGTTCTTGTTAGGCGCCACTTAGCTAGCTACATCCCAGACACGTTGCAGACGTCTGTTGTATTAGTCACCAAAGTTGAGAGGTGTTTTTGTTGTTAAGTCAAATCCATTTATCTCAATTTAATTAAGCGTCAACCGTTGACATAAAAGTACAAATTTATATTTAATTGTTTAATTTACCAGAAACAATATATTAATCGAAAAGTCGAGATCTATGTCTCATGTACTTCTACTTCGGACGCTCCATTTCGACCACTTGTTAACCATTCGTTGTGATTTGTATGTGATCTGAGCCTAAGAGTGATTGTACGTACGTTGTGATGGTTATGCGCCTACAAGGTGTCGAGCCAGCACATTCGATTTCTGCGTTGCTTTTAATTTACTAGGGTAGTTTCCCTAGGTCCCTACCTCAGTCGGATCTTACGACATGCCTTGTAGGTCACAGTGGTACTATTCTTTGTTCCCATTGCAAGCCCTGGCAACATGTAGGCGATCTAATGTACGAGTTTTAGTATATTGATTGATTGATTGATTGATTGATTGATTGATTGATTGATTGATTGTTAGGACCACTTCCGTGAGTAATCATGTATGATCCGACGTCTTACGTACACATTAAGATCTCATCTGCAGTGTACGAACTCCGTAGCACCGGCGAGGGACCCTATGTATTTTTGAAGATAGTGAAGATATTTTTGTCGGAATTTTATTTTTTAATCTTTTCTAATGATTTTTGCGTGGGCAGCAGCTTTCCAGCCTGCTCTTCTTGATTTTGAACCGTTAAGGGTTCTTTCATGTACTCAGATTGAACACAGGACCTACGTTTTATCGTCCGTCTCCGATAGGACTAGGAACGCAATCTCACCTAAAGTGAGATCAGGGATCTCTGGAGAAGTATCTAGATGGCTCCACGAGACAGTGAACATGGTACCTTTGGCACGATAGACGAGCTCTTAACCTCTACGCAACAGATAGAAAAGTCCAGATATATGTCTAACATACGAGTGTTAGTATATTGATGGAAAAACAAACTTATAATTATTTGTTACAAATTTTAATATATTCACTGAACAGCACAAATTTATATTTTATTTTCTTCCTCTGCTTTCGCTAATCCTGTTTTACATCACAACGTCAGGATAAGAAGAGATTTCTAGAACGGGATTTTGTGTGCGCTTCGTAAATAGTGTTTTTCACATTCTCTGTTTTACTATGTGGTCCATCTTTTGCGATCACGACCTTTATTTAATGTACGAGTTTTTTTTAATTGTATAGTTTATTGTAATAATATATTGACTAAAAAGTTAGTTAGTTAGTTTGTTCCTTTCGTGCCAAAGGCGGCACATAGGCAGAGGTTTTAGATCTCCATGTGATGCGGTTCTTTGCTAGCAGTTGAGATTTTGATGGTTTACATCCCAATAGTTTACTTTTTTGTTGGATGGTTCTTCGAAGAGTGGTCTTAGGTCTTCCACGTTATGTGGTCTATGGTGTGATTTGGGTATGGTAGTTGTTGCTGACATGGAGATCGGAATGACTGATGCTTAACATACACCACATACAGTTGTTGCGGTATAGATGTTTGGAATGCAGTTTGTGTGACGAGCTGGTGGTATATATCTCCGCGCATCCTCAACCATCAGTCAAATGCGTCCCAGTATACATATAAGTTAGACAGCACTGGTCCAAGGTTATGTCAATCGTTCTCTGAGTACATGACAAACTTCAGGAAGAAGGTGGTTTTTTTCTTTGATCTCAGTTACCATTGTTCTTAGTTTGTCCGTCTATATTAGGATAGTGTAGTTCTTTTTCTTTCTCTGTGTCCTTCTTTGCTTTTTTGTCGTTAGGCGTAGCAGGTTTAACTGATGATCGGTTTATGAGATAGTTCACGCTCGGTCGCTTGATATGCTATGGTACAGGGTGTTCAACTTAAAAGCAGCCTGTGAATGGAGCTAATCTGGCATATATGTATGGAAATGAGAAGGTTCAGTTATGACGTAGTATAGGTCAAGGTTGTGTGATGGTGTGTAATTGTAGTGCGGGAAGGGGCGATGAACAAATGTGACGTAGGACAAGCTAGTCAGAACCGGTTTAAATAGTAAATAGACGAGATGCAATGCGTACTTGGCAAATTTCAATTTATCACTGGGGCTGCTTTTAAGTTGAACACCCTGTATTTTGGAATGGTATCAGGTGTCCATCTCCTTACACGCCATAATCATCTTAGCCACCCACTACTGTGCATGCCCATAATATAGAAGGCAGGTTTGCACGTCATGTCAAGGCAGGTTTGCACGTCATGTCAAGGCGGGTTTTGCACGTCATGTCAAGGCAGGTTTGACGTTACATAACTTCAGAGTTGGTTATCTTGTCGGACCACCGTATGTTCAAAACCTTGCGGAGACATCAAAGTTGAAAGATGTTAAGTCTCCTCTCGTGCCTTTGGTAGGTTGTCCATGTTTCTGAGCCGTATAGTAAAGAACAAATTAAATATATATAATGTGTGTGTGAGTGTGTGTATGTGCGGGTGTGTACGAGTGTGCTTGCCTGCGTGCTTTTAGTGAGTGCGTGTAAGTGTGTGTCTTGTAAATAATCAAATTCACAATCTATATTCCTCGTGAAACTGCAAAATAAAATAGACTAATACATATTACCAGTGGCTACTCGTCATTAAGGGCCAGTGGGACCGGGCCCCACTAAAAATAATGTCTAACGTGTATTTATTATTTTATAAATTAAAATATAACCTAACCTAAAACCATGATTTTCCGAAAATTTGTGTCTGGCCCCACCAACAAATATGAACACGAGCCGCCACTGCGTATTGCTATCCTAAATTCAAAAGGAAACAGTTCACACCCCGTCCTTATATCCAAAGCGTCAAGAAATCAAACACCGTCTATGTCTGTCGCATAGATCTATATGAGCCTTGTGACACGTTCTTGTGACTTCACGTTTTTAAATGTCACGCCGTTGACAAGAGAATTCAGTTCACATGAAGCAACAATAATTATCTACTCGGCTATGTTCTAACTGCAGACGTTTTATTTCAAGTGACAGTTTTAAAAAAACTTCCTGACTCAGCAATCACGTTTTGCTCTTCGATTTTCTAGTATCGATATTGTTCAGTCACAAGTTTTTTTTTAATATAAATATATATATATATATGCTTTTTTCTTTATATGCTCGGCAAAGAGAAAGATCACTATATGTATGGCTTTTTTCTTTATATGCTTGGCAAAGAGAAAGATCACTATATGTATGGTTTTTTTCTTTATATGCTTGCAAAGAAAGATCACTATATGTATGGCTTTTTCTTTATATGCTTGCAAGAGAAAGATCACTATATGTATGGTTTTTTCTTTATATGCTCGGCAAAGAGAAAGATCACTATATGTATGGTTTTTCTTTATATGTTGCAAAGAGAAGAAACACTATATGTATGGCTTTTTTCTTTATATGTTCGGCAAAGAGAAAGATCACTATATGTATGGTTTTTTTCTTTATATGCTCGGCAAGAGGGACGAAGAACATCACGGAAGATGGGTTCCAGATGTAACTGATGATTTGAGCATGACAGCTGTACAGGCAGGAGATCTGGCCTATATAAGACAGAGACAGAAAGTAATTCGAAGACTGTTAGTATGGCAAAGTTCTTCTCAGGACTAGTTACTTGATGACCATGCTCTTTCTTACAAGAATGTCGAAAATCCTGCATATCCTTTACAGAACTTTGATCAACTACAGTAAACGAGTCGTCAATTTCTAGACACCACTTATACGTTCAGTAGTTTACCATTGCTTTCTGAACGGTAGGTCTATTTATACCGTTCGTTAAAAAATCCGCCGAACAAACTGGCTTCAAATTTGCCGGCCTGGGTTTGAACCAGGTACGCTTGGATTGTGATCAAGCTCACTACCGCTTAAGCTATAGACGTCCACCTTACAAGAATATAGAAACCAATGTGCCAGTATACATATGTTCTCTTACATGTCATGTTCTCCTACATTCCAATATGTTCTCTTACATGTCATGTTTTCCTACATTCCAATATGTTCTCTTACATGGCATGTTCTTGTACATTCAATATGTCTCTTACATGGCATGTTCTTGACATTCCCAATATGTTCTCTTACATGGCATGTTCTCCTACATTCAATATCTTCTCTTACATGGCATGTTCTTGTACATTCCAATATGTTCTCTTACATGTCATGTTCTCTCATTCAATATGTTCTCTTACGTGTCATGTTCTCCTACACTTCAATATGTTCTCTTACATGTCATGTTCTCCTACATTCCAATATGTTCTCTTACATGTCTTGTTCTCGTACATTCCAATATGTTCTCTTACATGTCATGTTCTCCTACATTCCAATATGTTCTCTTACGTGTCATGTTTTCGTACATTCCAATATGTTCTCTTACATGTCATGTTTTCCTACATTCCAATATGTTCTCTTACATATCATGTTCTCCTACATTCCAATATGTTCTCTTACATATCATGTTCTCCTACATTCCAATATGTTCTCTTACATGTCATGTTTTCGTACATTCCAATATGTTCTCTTACATATCATGTTCTCCTACATTCCAATATGTTCTCTTACATATCATGTTCTCCTATATTCCAATATGTTCTCTTACATATCAATACATTTCTTACAAACAATTGTTCATAGTAGATAGTTCATAAGTACGATTCCAACTGCACTGCAACGGGTCACCCCATAGTTGCTCCGTTCCTGTGCCAACGAAAATCACACGAAATGCTCACAACTGTGAAATGTCTCCTGTGTGAACTAATTCCAGAATGAAACACCCGTGTACCGCCACAAAAAGCAACCTGCACCGCATAAATGCATATGGTCGTCGCAACACAAAACTGTTCATCACTTGATTTACTATTGTATATATATATGGCCCTTTTCATCTTTACAGACGGTCAATAGGCAAGTGTTTTACTGTGACAACTTCTGAGTTTTCGCTTTTCTCTCTTGTTGTTCATCTCGTACATAAGTCTCTTCTCAAAAGACTGCGCCCTTCCGTAATTTGGCTTTCCACACAACTCTGTCATCTGCTAGTCCCTCCCATGTGCTGGGATCTATAGAAAAGTTTTTCATTGAGGTTTGCAGACATCTTTATATCTGAGCAGTGGTCTGCCCTGGTGCCTCTTCCTCCGAAAGTTCACAGAACAACATTTGTTTTGGTATGCGATAAGTTTCCATTCTTCTCACATGTCCCAACCATCTTAGTCGTCTACTGCTGAGCATGCCCATGATGGAAGGCAGATTTGCACGTTGCAGTACTTCAGAGTTGGTTATCTTGTCGTACCACCTGGTGTTCATAATCTTGCGGAGACATCGAAGGTGAAAGATGTTAAGTCTCCTCTCGTGTCTTGAGTAGGCTGTCCATGATTGTGTTCCCTTACATACTAATATATTTCTTACAAACAATTGTGTTCCCTTAATATCAATGTATGTTCTATCTGACATGCCAGTTTGCGTCCTTTCTGACATAACAAAATATATGCTCTTTCTTATATATAAAAATACTTTTGTCTTCACCTTTCAACTCCCTACGGAGCACAGGTCTTCGACAAACTTCTTCCAGCTCTTCCTCTCTCCTGCCATCCCTTTAAATTCTGTCCATGTTTTACCTATCCTTTTCATATCAGTCTCCAGCTCTCTTTTCCAGGAATGCATAGGTCTTCCCCTACTCTTCTTTCCATGAGGGTTCCAAAACATTGCCTGTCTTGCAATGCTTTCGGTTGTTTTTTTCAATGTTTGTCCTATCCATCGCCAGCGTATCTTCCTTAGCTCTTTCTCCACTAGTATCTCCGAAAGGGGATGAAATAATATGCAGCAATGTATATCTGTCAGGCATGTCGTAAGAGGCGACTAAGGAGTGTAGGTAGTGGGGCTGGCTACCTCACCCCGTTGATAAAATAAACCAACAAATCTTCACAAAAATGAAATATACTCTACTACATACTTATACGTTCTTTAACATACAAGTATGTTCTCTTTTTTACGAAATGTGATCTCTTTCTTACGAAATGTGATCTCTTTCTTACGAAATGTGATCTCTTTCTTACGAAATGTGATCTCTTTCTTACGAAATGTGATCTCTTTCTTACGAATCAATGTTCTCTTACGTCTCTTCTTCTTTGCGTTCGTTCTTTACGACCAATTTTAATCACTCTTTGTGATATGTTTGATCTTTGCCAAGAACGTGTATACGTTGCACATTGGTTTGATAGGCCCTAAACGCATAAACTTCTACACGCTTAGGACATGTTCATCCGATTTAAGCCAAACCTCCTTAGTCGCCTCTTACGACATACGTGGCAGGTAACAGTGGTTCTATTCTTTACAACCCAAATTTGGGCCCCGGTAACCACTCGGACGGTTCTCTTACGTAAAATGTGATCTCCTGCTTTAAAAAAATCAATGTTCTCTGACGTAAAATGATATCTCTTGCTTACAAATCAATGTTTTTTACGTAAAATGGATCTCTTGCTTAAATAATCAATGTTCTCTTACGTAAAATGTGATCTCTTACTTACAAATCAATGTTTTCGACGTAAAATGTGATCTCTTGCTTAAATAATCAATGTTCTCTTACGTAAAATGTGATCTCTTACTTACAAATCAATGTTCTCTTACGTAAAATGTGATCTCTGATTTACAAATCAATGTTCTCTTACGTAAAATGTGATCTCTTACTTACAAATCAATGTTCTCTTACGTAAAATGTGATCTCTGATTTACAAATCAATGTTCTCTTACATACCAACATGTTCACTCTCGATTTTTTTACATACCAATATGTTCTCTTCTCTCTCTCTATCTCTGCTTTCTTAACCCGGATTGGGGCATATGCCCTCAACCAACTCATGTCAAGTCTTCCTATCTCTAGCATCTCATGCAGCTCCCTCCAGCTCTTCTTTATATTGTTGATCTCTACGTCCAAATCTCGTCTCCGTGTATTTCTAGACCTTCTTTTCTTTCGCTGCTCCTGTGGGATCCAGGAAAGGATCCTTCTTGCTATTTTCCCTCTGGTTTTTTCAAAGTGTGTCCTACCCAGCGCCAGCGTCTTTTAAAACCTCTTGGTTTACTGGAATGCTTGATCTTACATACCAATACCTGACCTTACAGCACCGAAAGTAGAAACATCTGATCATCATATCTGAATTCCAAAACGGATCCAAATTTTGGTGGTGTTGATCCACCTATGAATTCGAATTATATTTTTTATATAGACGTTACATAAAAATTGTGAGCGAATTCAAGAGTTTCTTGCTTCATTTTGCACGTTTACTTCATTTTAAAACTGTAGTAAATCGGTATAATCGTAAATGTAAAAAGACTATTTACGAGTATAACCTGTTTTTCCGTTCTCTTGTAAAACGGTGTCTTGTTGATGGTCATATCTGCCAATCAACTCACGGTTATCTACAAGTCTATTACAATATTAATGGACGGTATCAAATCAAATGATAGGACAAATGGCGCCAATTTTAACATGCAAACATGTCACCATGAACACAAAAGAGCAATGTTCAACACAATCTTTCTCCCCACATTATGCTACCAGTGCCAAACCTTAAACCAACACTAGTATCTACAACAGCTGTGTGCTGTCAACATTGCTGTACGGATCGGAATGTTGGAGAATGACAGAACAGGATATGTCCAGACGCTCCACCTTTCATACAACTTGTCTGCGAAAAATCTTACGCGTGTACTGGCCGACTACTATCTCGAACCAAGAATTGCTTGCACGATGCCAACAAAAGAATATGGGCACTATCATCCGAAGACGACGCTGGAGGTGGATTTGGACATGTGATGCGCACGGAGACTGGCTCCGACACGAAAACTGCACTGAGATGGACTCCAGAGGGTAGGCGAAAGCGTGGAAGACCCAAGACAACCTGGAGGAGAACGATAGAGCAAGAACTGAAGGAAATGAATCATAGTTGGAACACAATACAGAGGAAGGCTATGAACAGAGTAGAATGGGGTGCGTTTGTTGCTGCCCTAAACGCCAAGGCTAAAGAAGAAGCCAAACCTTAACGCTGACAACAAATGATGTAAGAAAACTAGTCACGACAGAGATGAAGTGTCTACGCAGAATGCTGGGGTAACAAGAAGAGACCGGTTGAGAAATGAAGACATCAGGAAAAAGTGGGTACAACATCAGTACTAAACTTCATCAATAAACAACACATTAAATGGTTCGGCCACATAAGCAGATTACCAACAGACAGTGCACCTTAAAGAGCAATGCTGCCCCGATACACTGGGTACAAAGCAAAAGGCCGGCCACGCAAAAGATGGACCTCAGAGATAACAGAGGCGACGAAAGTTACTATCTACGAAGTTCACACATAGGCCTGTTCTAGAAATCTCTTCTTGACCTGACGCTGTATGTGAGGCAAAACAGGATTAGAGAAAAGAAAAAATTACATAAGTACCTGGTTCTATGTAATTGTAAGTAACGAGTATTTGACGAAAAAATAACTGAAACACAATCACTATAATCTGGAACCTCCTGACAAAGAGGCACTTTAGATATTTTATTCTAATTTGTGGAGTGGAATAGTTGTCCAGACATTCTTGTTCTACCTAAAAGACGAACTCTGACATTATTAACAACTAACACTCCCTTCACCAACCATTCAAATCGGCATGCAAGATGTATTAACATTAATTAACTTTACAAAGATACGGCAGAATTGATTTCGTTAAAATTTACCAAGCCAGAAGTGCAACAGCAGACGTAAGTTTGAGACGTATGGAATTGTTGATAAATCAATTGTTATCTTTCGTTTGTATATAATTTTTCCGTTTTTAAAAGAGAAGGTGGCTTAGCTGCATAATCCATCAGCTGATTTCGTTCTTATCTCTTTTAATAACTTGTAATACTCGATGAACACTAAGTCTAAGTTATGATAATGATTCTGACGTATGATAATAAATATAATCGGAGTTATTTTAATTTTATGATGACTCAAATAAATTATAAATGACTGTAGACAGGTAGTAGTGTGTCGAGTTGTGAGGATGGATGTGACAATGTTTTTATAATTATTGTTAAATTATAACTGTCTTCTTCTTCTTCTTCTTTCTTTTGTCGTCACACTGCTACCGGGTTGTTGCCCAGTGTCGTGGTTTGCTGTTTTTGTCTTGCGCTGTTCTGGTGGCTTGTGTGATTGTTATCTTTGCTCTTTCACGGATTCTGCTACGCCATCTAACCATCTTTTCCGTGGTCTTCCTCTTGCCTTCTTTCCCGATGTTCTGTTGTAGAAGACTCTGTATACTGTGGAGTTTGGATGCATTCTTATTAAGTGGCCAAACCACTTCATTCTTTGTTTATCTATATAATTCAAGCACGGTTTGTGCCAACTTTCTTTCTTATGCTGATGTTGGTGATTCTGTCTTTTCTTGTGTTGTTGGTAACTTTTCTCAGGCAACGCATTTCACATGTAGTTATTTTTGTGACTGCGCTTTGCTCAATGTCCATGTTTGGCTCTGGTAACACAAAGTAGGTATAAAAATGCTGTTGATCATTTGTTTCTTAGCTGCCTGTGAAATTTTTGGGTGCCTTAACAATGGGGCTAGCTGGTAGGTTACAGCATTTGCTTTTGTACTCTAGCCTCTATCTCTCTATCTAGTTTTCCGTCTTCTGTGAATATGCTTCTAAGTATTTGAATTCTTTCACTTGGTTTATTTTAGTGCCATTGACATGGATGTCTAGATTATTATGTTTTCTTCCATATTCTTTTTGCAGATGATCAGTGCCTGATACATCAAAATGAACAAGATCTACAACATCATATTGACACTTTGAACAATAATTGTGTGAAACAATTATAACTGTAATTATGATTAATTATATTTGCTATTTATTATTTATAATCATATAATTTTGTTGCTGATCAGTCAAAATCGGTGGGAGGGGGAACTCACGGAACTGTATTCCAAGTGATCGACGCAACAGTCGAGAGTGTATTAGTTAGAGCAACACCAGTCCCAGTCTGAGACAGTAACAGAATCAGTCAGTGTAAACTAATGTAAGTAAAACAGTTGAAGTTGAGTATCAGTATCATGTAAATATTCTCATGTTTATCCCTTTCACTTTGGATTGTGTGAATGTGTGTTATGCAGACCTCTTCTTTTTACTTGGTAAATTTCATCAGAACTGGCCACAAGAATTAAAATAGCAAAAACTGAACTAACTAGTAACTGCAACATTTACAAGTAATAATATCTGGATGCCATGTCATTTATATTGTATTATTATAATTGTCTCTTGTGATTCAGAGTGGCATCTACATTTATCGACAGAAATGTTTGAAATATAACACAAAGTTGTATACCAAACTTTTGAATTGAGTACAGAACAGTGAACCATAAATTATAATTATGTGACATCTAGAGAAGAAGTGTATATTATATCATAGTTTACTCTATAATAGTAGATTCACTATTAATGAACAGTATTGTTACTGATGTTGGTGTTTTAATCTTTTAACGCTTTTCTTTTGCAAGACGTTCATTTGGCTTATAACTCATACAAAAAGAATAGTAAACCAACATAGAACTGGTGTTATTAGTTGTCACACTCTGAGAGACATACTGAGGAGGAGATCAGAGCACTTATGGACTAATTGATTTGATGTGCAGTGATGATGATCCGACAACTGAACTAAAATTAAAGGAAACCATGTTGTAGTTGTACAACATGTAATTCCAAACTCCTTAAATCGCTCGATAGATTCAACATCTATTTTAGTCCCCTCATCCAACAGGTAGTCACCAAATCCAACAGGTAGTCACCAAGAGATGGAAGAACATCCCTCCCATCCGCCCTCAACTCCCTGACAATCAGTGCCGCGAACGTCCAGGGCATATTCCTCTGGATGTTTGAATCCTTTATAGATGACATCCACACATACTGCAACCTTTCATTCTAGACCATCCCCAAGCATTGACTGAGAGTCAGATTCAACACTGTGTCTCCGAGAGCAACTGGAGGATCGCCTTCTCAAAATAATTTCACTATAACTCTTTTGCACTTCATTTATTTTACATTCTATGTTTCTTTCAGCATGGCTAACAATATGAACAACATAAAGAAACAGGAACAAACTATTCGTAACCGTGTTCAATGTGAAGAGAAAGCATTTCATATAGTCCATAATCTTATTGACAGTAAAGTGGATGCTTCATATCTTATCAAATGTGTAAGTAAAAGAGTATATGCTAACTAAAGTAAACAGTTAAAGTGATCAACCATTATTTAAAAAAAAATTAAGATCAGGTTATTGAGATATCCAAAAAGCTTGTATTAACCCTTTGAACCCTGGCCACCTGTACCATAAAAACCCCTTATCCTGATTTCCTGAGCAAAAATAGCACAAGGATCACGCCGCTGACCACTCTCAGAAAATGTAGTCCATTCTCCAGATTGAACATATATGGCTTGAATATCAATCGATTCAAACAATTCTTTGTCGTCTAAATGATCATCTAACTCACTTTCAATATCATCAGAAAAATAACAATATAAGTATAATTCATCTTCAGAATCATTTAAAATAAATTTGCCAGCTTGCTCTATTGTTATTCTTTAAGAGTGACCATTTTGAAAATAACAGCATATCTTTTCATCATGAAAATACTGAACTAATTACATTATCTGCACAACTGGTTATCATACAACTGCGTGTGCCATCTTGTTAAACCATGTAGAACACATGGGATGTGTTTGACGTCACATTTGTACACAAGTTATCTTCGATCAGCGACGAATAATGATGGAGTCTTCTCTGACTTAAATTTCGGGATATGTAATGTTTACAGTCAATACCGTAATACGGGTTCTAAGGGTTAAATTGTTTCTGCTCCTTGTACTCTGGACTTTTTTGGTAAAGGATGTTTAAGTGTTTTTTTTGTCAGGACCACAATCTCGCTCATCAGAAATTTCTATATTTGGTTTTGTTGAAAATATGGATTCACCATCTGTTGTGACATATACACAGTCTGAAGATAATGGCTTCCTCTTTTCTGTTGAGCCTAAGAAAAAGATCAGATAGAAAGTCTGATGTTCTTCCTAGTAAACATCTACCCTACAGCGTAGAAGAAAATTGACTAAGTAAATAAGCATATATCACATTTTAGCTACTTAAAGATATATGTCTCTGTTACAAACTATACTAGAAGATTGTAGACAAGCGACCAGAAGGAAGGACATAAATGGAAATGATCCATCAAGAGATAGACAAATGACAGTCTATCAGAACCCACTGCAGTGACAGTTTGAAATCTCTTACATTGAGCCTTCAATGTAAAGTTAGCACTAATCTGAATTCACTCAAAAGTTAGTGAATTGAGTCTTTCCCAACAGAGGAGTTTCATGGTTATGAATCCCGGTCGCTGACCAAACTCGAGAGATGGGTGTTGATATTGGTACAGCCAGAAAAGAGCAATATACCAAAGATTGATTAATCAACATCGAACTGGAGTGATGGGCCGCTAGACACTGTTGGATTTGTTGAGGCAGAGATTGGAGAACCTATGGACATGTCTGGAGTGATATGATAATAGTCAGCATATAACTAATAACTTTTCACTCAAAAGATGTATCATTTTCAAATCATTGCGTAATAATCAGTAAAATTGTTCATTACTTTTTCTCATTTCTTGACAGGCTCAATGGATTTCTAGAGAACACTACAATGATGTGACTGAAGAAAGAGCCATTACTTTTTTATGTGGTTATCCTTTATGTGATAATACTTTAAAAGATGTAAGTACTTCACTAGTTGTGTTTAAAAGTTGTATGTACTTCACTGGCTGTGTTTAAAAGTTGTATGTACTTCACTGGCTGTGTTTAAAAGTTGTATGTACTTCACTAGTTGTGTTTAAAAGATGTACGTTTTTAACTGTTTGTGTTTAAAAGATGTAAGTTTTTAACTGTTTGTATTTAAAATATGTAAGTTTTTCACTGTTTGTGTTTAAAATATGTAAGTTTTTCACTGTTTGTGTTTAAAATATGTAAGTTTTTCACTGTTTGTATTTAAAAGATGTAAGTACTTCATGTGCTGTTTGTGTCCATGAATTTGTTGTCTCTTTTTTTATGTCACCGACAAATTGACTGGACTGACATGTGCTGGTATAGCTAGAGATCGTTAGTAATTGTTGGTTCTTAATTCTTAGTGGACCAGTGCAAATTTGTCTTTAGAATAAAAAACACCCTTTAGTGCGGCATTTGGTCCACAAAGGGGTTAATGGTTATTTAAATATGAACACCATCGTCCAAAGAGACAGTTGAGATGAATCAAACATGTGATATGCATGGAGTTTAACTGTCATGAAAACTGCACTGAGATGGACACTAGAGGGTAAATGAAAATATGGAAGACTAAAAAAACAGCCTAGAGAAGAATGGTAAAGCAAGAACTGAAAGAAATTAATTACAGCTGGAACATAATACAAAGGATGGCAAATAATAGAAAACAATGGTGTGCATTTGTTTCTGCCCTAAGTGCTAAAAGCGTAACAAAACTAGAAAGACCTACAAAATGAGCTTCCATTACTTATTGATCTCTGAGATTTTGAAACTGTAACCCTTTCGCTGCTACATACTTTCTGAAGGTTGAACTAAAAATAGCTACTCTTTGTTTCGAGGTTGCAAACGTGAATGTACGCTTTTAACAGTGATAGTAGCAATGTATAACGTGTTAACACCTCTTTAGCCTACAGAAGAGAGACAATAACAGATGTGTTAATGCGTTTTTAGAAGTGAATGGGAAAACGTATATATACGTCTTTAGCAGCTAGTTAATACACTTATAGGAATGGTGCCTGGAAGAAGAACGAGAGGAAGACCTAGAAGACGATGGGTGCAGGATGTCATTGCCGATCTGAGAATGACTGCTTCGGGCGCTGGCCAACTTGCACAGAACAGATAGTTTTCCAGGAATGCTGTCACTGGAGCCAAGTTCTGGAAGGGATAAGCTACTTGATGATGATGAGGCCTCTTGCTGCAACATCTCATAATTGTAATGAATTGTGAGAGCAGGTCAGATTTGCAAAATTTCTCTCTCTCTTCCTAGATCCCCAAGAAACAGTACCATATCTCTACAAGAACTAACAAGGTCTATGATATCTCCGAAAGAAAGGTATAACTATTTCTTAATCTAAGAGTTATTTAATTATATTCTGTATTTGTTTCTTTGTTTCTATTCTCCGCTTGGAGTTAATTCTTATTTTTCATGTTTGCTTGCCTACATCTTCTGATAAAACCCAAAAAAAAGACTTGTTCTTAGGTTGAAAGAGCGTACCTCTGCCTAAATAGGCTTTAATTCCCGTCATAACAAATAATATTCTTATTGTTGTTGCCTAGGTTATGACATCAATTTTATTACACCTCGATTATATCTCATGCTTGACATCTTATCGCACCTGTATGTTGCTGTGCCTTTCAAGGGGAGCAAAGAATGGTAACACTGCGACCTACAAGGCATGTCGTAGAGGCGACTGAGGTAGGAGCCTAGGAAGCTACCCTACTAAATAAAAGCGTCACAGAATTGGATGTGCTGGCGGCCTACAATAACTCGCTCTTAGGCTCGATTCACATACAAATCGCAAAGAGTGGTCGATATTTAGCGTTCAAAGAAGAAGAGATTTCAGTCGATATTGCACAGCCTGAAAAGAACATACCAAATATGCAAAAAGATTAATTAGTC
This sequence comes from Arion vulgaris, assembly GCA_020796225.1. Classification (NCBI taxonomy): domain Eukaryota; kingdom Metazoa; phylum Mollusca; class Gastropoda; order Stylommatophora; family Arionidae; genus Arion; species Arion vulgaris. The sequence goes on along the minus strand of CM036769.1, from coordinate 30,965,260 downwards.
AACATGGAACTAGCATGTTGGGCTGCTGGATTTATTGAGACAGAGATCGGAGCACCTGTGACGTGTCCGAGTGCTATGATGATAGCCCTCATGTAACTGATCTCATGAATTGTCATTGTTAACAAAATGGAGGAGAGAGAACTAATAATTACTAAACCGGTTTCTTTAGTTTGAGATTATGGTTGTAACCAGTAAGTTTTTTTGGACTTGGAATTTTTTTAAATTAATAAACTGGAGGATGGCAACATGAACAAATAGTGCTCTTTTCATCAGCTTAAATCTTTCCGTACACAGTTATTTCCTCAGCTTTGCAGTTAATTCAAGGGAGGTAAAAAGGCAATTAAAAAAAAATAATAATAATTCAGACACGCCAATAAATAAACATACATATACTTATTATATACAATAAATAAACATACATATACTTATTATATACTATAAATAAACATACATATACTTATTATATACTATAAATAAACATACATATACTTATTATATACTATAAATAAACATACATATACTTATTATATACTATAAATAAACATACATATACTTATTATATACTATAAATAAACATACATATACTTATTATATACTATAAATAAACATACATATACTTATTATATACTATAAATAAACATACATATACTTATTATATACTATAAATAAACATACATATACTTATTATATACTATAAATAAACATACATATACTTATTATATACTATAAATAAACATACATATACTTATTATATACTATAAATAAACATACATATACTTATTATATACTATAAATAAACATACATATACTTATTATATACTATAAATAAACATACATATACTTATTATATACTATAAATAAACATACATATACTTATTATATACTATAAATAAACATACATATACTTATTATATACTATAAATAAACATACTATCTTATTATATACTATAAATAAACATACATATACTTATTATATACTATAAATAAACATACATATACTTATTATATACTATAAATAACATATATAATTATATACAAATAAACACATATACTTATTATATACTAATTTTCTTAATAAAAACATATACTTTTATATACATATAACATATTATTAAATATACTAATTTTAGAAAACTGGCATCATATTAGAAATAACAATGTTAAAAGTAGTAGAAGTAAAACTAGAAAGACTTGTGTAATGGAAACAACTCGAATGGTGCAGTGTAGGGCGAATGACATTCAACAGAAATACGCTGCGGTGCAGTGTGCTACGATTAGCGCGGAAAGAGTTAACTCCCTCCTGGAGCAACATGCATCATCAAATATCCTCTAACCAAATCTGTCTTGTGCAGACCAACTTAGTTCATTCCTGATCATGCCAGCCTCTACTCTTTCTCTGGGGCCAGGACTCATCTTACAGTCTTTCCACCTCAACCCTTCCAAGTATCTTGTGATAAAAATACTTCTGCATTTCTGTAGACATGTTCAGGAAAAACTTGCCGGAGACAGGTCCAGCTGGAAGCAGGTTCTGTGCACTGGTAGGAAAAATGGTTTAAAAGCAGACAGATATTTCGCTGATATAACACATGACAGGAGAAATTAGAAACTTGATTGCTTTTCAAGATTAGCAGGATGCCTTAAATTAGTTTCAACAAATAGAAATGCAAGACCACTGTTTTGTTCTAACAAATCTTTTGATTCTAAAATGGTCCAAGGGCGAAGGATTGACTTCATGGGTTCCCCATATGGCTCTGTCCCTGTCGGCAGAGATGGCATACCATCTGCCAAGAGCATTGCATGAACTGTGTAGCTCCAGCAACAACCCAAGGGGAAAAATTGCAGATATGTCTCAGTCTGGATTCAAACCCACAGCCTTTAGTGCGGCAGGCAAACAACTTAACCATATAGACCTCCCCTATCTATTTTGATTCTGATAAATAAATTTATACTTTTTTTTTTTTATTTTCAACAATTTTTTGGCCAGAATTTCTGCAGCAATAAGTGTTTAAAGTGCTCGAAACATTACAGTAACCAGATATCCGAGTCACCTCTCTGGATGAGAGCTAAGGAATCAACAGTGGAAATTAAACTTCTGCCACACACGGAGATCAGGTAATTGTTTCTGTGGTGTTTGAAATCACTGATAAGTGTGAATACAAGTTTGCCTTGTGATTCACTACATAAGCCAGTACACAATCATGTCATTTGTCTGACACGTTTTCCAGGCTATTGTGAATGTTTTCTGTGCTGATTTCTTTTGGTTTATATCTTTAGTAATTTTAAATACACACTACCAATAACATTGCGAAAATAGTACTCCAGTGTTGTATTGAACTAATACTTATGTATGGCAGCGAATCATGGACAATGAACAAACAATCAATACGATCATTGGAAGCTACAGAAATGTGGTTTTACAGAAGAATGCTGAAAATTCCATGGACAGCAAAGAAAACAAATGTGGAGGTTTTAAATCAGGCCTGCACACAAAGAAACCTTATCAAAAGAATAAGAATCCGACAATCAAGGCTCTTCAGGTATATAATGCGAAGAGAAGGTTTAGAACATTTGGTGACTACAGGTAAAATTCAGGGAAGGAGAGATCGTGGAAGACAGAGGAGAAGATGTTGGATGGCCTGACGTCATGGTTTGACAAAATATCGAAGTCAGAACTGATTACATGCACCAAGCAAAGAGAGTTGTGGAGAGACATGATTGCCTACGCCGGCAGGCACAGCACTTGATTGATTGAATTTTAACTTAAAGGGCCTCTGTGGTGGGGAGGTCGGTGCTTGTATCTTGGTTCTAAAGTACGCATTTCATTCCACGTAGAGCAATCAAAACATTTTCCCACAGATACCTGATCTCAGTGTAGGTGAGTTTGAGTTCCTAGTCCTATCGGGGACAGACGATAAAATGTAGATCCTGTGTTAAGTTGAGCACATTAAAGTACCCTTGACAGTTAAAAATCACCTCTGAAGTCTGAGAAGGCCTGTCTGTATGGCAAGGAAACCAATAAAACGGTAAGCAGGCTTTCCGCAAAAATCTGTTAGAAGTGCCACACCTGGCGCCATGGCTACGTATGAATTCATAGTGGGTGAACACAGATGAAGAAGTTAAAAATCAATAAATATGGCTGCATAAAAAAATTGTTTTAAAAATTCAAATAAAATTCCTAAAAAAATGTTATACTTTTTCCAATTTCCATTGAGAAGCCTCTCCAGTACATAGTTGGTATTTGAATTTGTGTAGTGTTATTGTCTACATTGCCATCTGGACACAAACTGGTTAGAAAAATCAGACTTGATATTTACCGATTTATTTTTTAAACAAATTTACATATACTGAATTTTTTCCTTTCAGAGGGATAGTTGGCACTGAAGTGGTCGGAATATCGCCACAGAGAATACTGGAGGATGAAGTTAAACAGCTGAAAGAATTGGACTTGCGGTCAGCACCATCCGGCAGAAAATCAGACAAAACGAAAATGAAGTCGTCTTCCATCGTTAACAAAACTGCAAATGCTGTTACGGAAGAAGAAAACAATTTTAATTCATTACAGATTTCAGTAGAAAATAAGAATGGATTAAATGTTGAGAAGGATAAAGAAAGTGATGCGAGTGTTGATGAGAAAACTCTTGAGCTAAGACAAGTTGTAGAAGAAAAGATCACTAGTGAACATAGATTAAGTGATGCTTACACAGAGAACAAAAGTAAGGGATCAACTTTACTTCATAAAGAAGATAGCCAAATTGCTAAACAAGAACTTAGTTGTATTAATATTAATAACAATGTTGCAACAACTGTTAAACAAAACAAACATAATGGCACAAATTCAGTAATAGAGATAGACAAGTCATCACTTCAGAAAAATATACCTACAGTCAGTGAACTTGATCAAAGCCAAGAAGAGGAAAGAAAAATGAATCATCTGATGAAGCTTTTATCAAATCGAAAAGCTGTATTGTCTGGGATGGTAGATGTTGTGACAACAGTTCCAATTTATAATTCAGGCACTGTTGAGATACCACAGGCTGTATCAGAAAAACCAGAAATGGTTTCTGTTAACAACACAGTTATTCAGCCTTTTCCTAACCAAAATTTATCTGAAACCAGTCAGGTTTATCCAATTCAAAGTTCTTCCGAGACTTTAGTTGATAAAATGTCTTCAAAAGATAAGAAAATGTCTTCTAGGAAACCAAAGTTTGTCTCAAGGTCACCACTTGAGAATATTGCTAGTATTATTAAAACATGGATAACTGAAGAAACTCTTAGATATCTTAATTCTGCCTCTTGGAGTGATAACAACGATGGTGTGTTGAGCTTCTCAGATCCCAGAATTAAAAGAGGATATGCAGAATTATGTCAACGTCTGGATAAGCAACAAATAGATTTTGAAAATCTTGTGGATGATATCGACCACAAGGATCACAGTTTAGGTGATACTGGTGGAGCTTCAAAATCCTTGCCTGATTATAGTGCTCTCAAGAAGGAGGCAGATGAATTTCAACTTAAAGTGACAGAATTTATCACTGGGAGAGCACCAGAACCTGTAATTGAGGTACACTTGTGTTTTAATGTAAATTGTCTATATATATATATATATTTGTGTGTTTGTAGTGCCATGGGGTATATTGGGGAATCATATATATATATATGAAGACTCGTCATATTACTCCTGACACATCCATAGGTGCTCTAATCCCCACCTCAAGAAATCCAGCAGCCCAACACACATTATTTGAGTTGATAACGATTAGTTATCATTTATATGAGGACTCATCATATCACTTCGGGCATGTCCATAGGAGAAGAGAGCTGGAAAGGATGCTGCAGGGTAGAAACGAATGTCTAATGATTGTAGAGGACCTATGCTTCAGCAGGAGCTAAAAGGTTTATTAATTATTATATGACAGCATTGGTTACATTAATTTTTTTATTAGCTTGTGAGATTTGAAAGATCAAGACTTGGACAGACATCAAGCAGTCTGTCAGAGTGTACCACTAGGACGGAAACTAATTTGTTGGAGATCTATTATAGTCAACCTTTGATGTAGAGACAGTACATCGTGATGATGGTGTGAGACTTTCACATTGGCAGCAAAATTAAGGAAATAAATCCTTGCAATAAAAATGAGCTCCTTCTACAATGTCCTAGAATTATATATACGATGGACTTTCATTGATAGAACCATCATCATTGCACTTCGGGGAGTAACCATGGGTGCTCTGATCTCTTTCTTACACAGGAAGGTCTCCGTGGCAGTTCATGAACTCTGTAGCACTGCAAGGGTCCCCAATGTAATTTAGAAGTTGGTCAAAAATATTTTGTTTTTCATTTGGTTATTGGTTACTAAACTGACGTCATTGCACTCGGGCAGACCCATAGGTGCTCAGTCTCCCCCAACAGATATAGAAGAGTATGCATACTGATGGTTCCTGTGGCTCGCTGATTAAACACACCTCTCACTCTGCCTCTCAGGCATCCAGTTCGACTTGAACAACGGGTAACTCCAAACTGCTTAAATCGCTTGATCGATTCAACATCGATTTTAGTGTCCTCATCCAACAGAGAGTCGCGAAGAGACCGAAGAATATCCCCTTATCCATCTTCAACTCCCCAACAATCGATGCTGTTGATGCAAGCCTGTCCGCTCTCTCATTACCGTAAACACCCGCATGCCCAGGACAGTATATCCACGTAAGCCGCTGGAGGTTAGAAACTTCTATAGACGACATCCACTCATACCAAAAGCTGCCCTTCTGGATCTTGTGAAGCATCGACTGAGAGTCAGATAAAACAACTGCCCCAGTAAATGAAGTCCCAGAGATCCAATGGAGGGCAGCAGTAACGGCCTCATTTTCATTTAAAACTTTTTTATATAAAGGGTTCTTTTAGGTGCTTAACTCGAACATATGACCTGTGTTTTATTTTCTATATCTGATAAGACTAGGAACTCAATCAGGGATCTCTGGAAAAATATCCCGATGGCTCTGTGAGGGAGCAACCCTTTGGAACGAGAGGCGAGCACCTTACCTCTACGCTACAGAGACCACCAGTTCTAACTTGGATAAGCCACACTAACCTACTTTCTTCAGTTTTTTTCCCTTTTCATTGGCCTCTTTGTCTCAGGAGACATGAAAATTCAGTTGTTTTGTTTATGTTCTCTTCTATATTTCTTCTCAAGTCTTCTTTAATCTCCTTCTCTTCTCCTGTAACTGATAAAGTGTACAACCATACACAAATTTAAACTTGGCGCTAACATTTTTCTGGCATATAATATTTATTTATTTTTTCGTCCGCCCACTATGAATTATCTTTCTCTCGCGATCACCGCCCATACCGATGTACCAGGTCTCCCCATAAATTCTATTCATGTGGACATCTGATTCATGCAGCCTTAGCATTGGTGTGTTTTACGTCACATCTTCAGCACCATTTGGGGCTCTGCTGCTTATCCTTCGGCAATGTGTCCGGTTTCAGCCAGCGTTTACTCGGTTCGCTCTCCGTTCTGTAGCCATCTAGTGTTTTTACGGTGTGGGGTAGCTAGCCCCACTCCCAACCTCCTTAGTCGTCTCTTACGACATGCATGGTAGGTAACAGTTGTTCTATTCTTTACACCCCAATTTGGGCCCGGTAACCAGTCGGCGACTATGAGTTCAGGCGTAGTCATGGTATCTAATATGACATTGACTGATTTTATTTTTATTCTCTCTTATGTTTCCACAGAAAAAAGAAGATGAAAAGATCAAGGATTCAGTGTACATTCCCACAGTTGACATTTATGACCAGCAACAGATTCGAATCAAGATTGTCCTTGACCGGCTAGATAAATTGTAAGTTTTGGGAAGACATTGAATTTGCTGTAGATGATTATTTTTAATATGATCAGTTTTAAAGTGAGCGACTAGGTGGTTAGTGAACTTGTTAAAGAGGTCAAATTTATTTTCCAGCTCAAATTTTGTAGATTCACCCCAAAATTATGGGTGCCTAACTCGCTGGGTTTGGTTCATGATTATTAGATAAGATGATCTCGCCCGAGTGGTTGCCAGGGCCCAAATTTGGGGTGTAAAGAATAGAACCACTGTTACCTGCCACGCATGTTGTAAGAAGTGACTAAGGAGGTTTGCGGAAATCGATTCACGTGTCCGCTAGGGAATGCTGAACCGAAACAAATGCTTGCAGAAAATGGATGCACCAGGCCATAAGGTGCATAACATGGTGCAACGACCCCTCACAATGAGGAATGGGATAACGGATTCTACGGTCGCCAATCTGCCGTAGAGATTTAGCTACGCAGTAAGAATGTCAGACCTACCATCACGAGGTGGCCAAAACTTACTGCTGGAAGAGGTCGGCACAAACGAGAAGCAGAAATCATAGGAATTATATCCTACAGAACTGTCCCCAGTATGCAGACTTGAGAAGAAAGAGGTGGACCACTTACACTAGTGTCCACAGCAAACTGTATGGCGTGGCTGATAATCTGAGGCAGACGACTGCCTTTATTAGAAAATCCGAAATCCCAATCTAGTGAGAACGCAGAAGAGGAAGAAATTACATCAGGGACCCTTATCTGGCTACAGAGTGCGTGCACTGACGTTCAGATCATCTTGTGTAAGAAAAAGATCAGAGCACACATGGTTACTCAACGAAGTGCAATGATGATGGTCCTATCAATCATCCAATCAATCTATATGAAGTACAATTACGTTAGAATGTTAAAGACAATTTTGCTGTTGGGCACTGTTTAACAACTCATTATTATGTTTAATTTCTTTTTTTACATTGATTTTAAACTGTGGGATTTCTCTGTGTGGGTGCTTTTTCCTAAATAAATATTGTTTAACAGGCCTGCGAGCCGTTGGTTTCCCACCACTGGCTTAACCAGTAACAAAAAGGAACCATTAGCATTTTCTTCGTGATCTGCTAGATGATACTGTAGACTATGAGTCTTCCCAGTACTTTTTGAGGTTGGTCCAGTAACTAATAATAGTTATTGTTTGTATATCCACAGTATACCAGATCTCCTTGTTGCACTTCATCTCTCTATACAAGATATATCTTCATTTGTTCGGGAGTTGGTCTACACTTTCAAGTAAGTATCAAACATGAATAATTCATCTTATTAATTGTGTAATTAATGTAAAAAACAAAACAAAAAAATTGTAATATCTTTCTGTACTTTTATTGGGACAACAAGAAAGCTGAACTCACAATTAAGCAGCTGATAGACGATAATGAAAGTAATGATGATGTTGTTGTTGTTTACACCGATGGGGCTGTGCATCCTGCTGAAAAGTCAGGCTGGGGTTTCTAGGCTAGCGCAAAGTAGGTTTGTTGCAGAGCGAAGCGGAGCATACAGGACAACTACTTCCAGTATGAGGATAGAGGTTGAGGTAGTTACTGCTGCTCTCCATTGGTTCTCTGGTACTCGGTTTCCTGGAGCAGTTTTTGTATCTGACTCTCAGTCAATGCTTCGGAAGATTCAAAATGGCAGGTTTCGGTATGAGTGGATGTTGTCTATTAAAGTTTCTAACCTCTAGAGGGTTACGTGGATCTACTATCCTGAGCATGCCAGTTTGTGGCAATGAGAGGGCAGATAGTCTTGTATCAACAGCAGTGATTGTCGAGGATTTGACGATGGATAAGTTGGATATTTGTCTCTTCGCGACTGTCTGTTGGATTAAGACACTAAAATAGATGTTGAATCAATACAGCGATTAAAGGAGTTTGGAGTTACCCGTTGTACAAGTAGAACTGGATGTCTGAGGGACAGAGTGAGGAGTGTGTTTAACCAGCGAACCATAAGTATCGACATCTGTTAGGGGAGACTGAGCATCTATGTGTCTGCCCGGAGTGCAATGACATCGGTTCAGTAACCACTATCTGTGCATGTAAATGTTTATGGATTGATCAAAGTAACATTGATCGAGTCTGATGTACTTTGTCAAACCACCTTTTTGTTACTGCCACTACCCATATAGAAAATACTATTCATTATTAATACTAGCTATCTTGTCTTGATACTTTTAATGTTTTCATTGATTTTAAAAAAAACATGCCAGTCACCACCACTCTCGCTCGAGTGGTTACCGGGCCCAAATTTGGGGTGTAAAGAATAGAACCACTGTTCCTTGCCACACATGTTGTAAGAGGCGATTAAGGAGGTTTGACTGAAATTGGATGCATGTGTCCTAAACGTGTAGAAGTCTATGCGTTTAGGGACCTACCAAACCAATGTGTAATGTATACACGTTCTTGGCAAAGATCAAACATATCACAGAGTGATTAAAATTGGTTAAGAAAAGAACGCAAAGAAGAAGAAGACTATCACTCTGTGTACTAATTAATCTGTTTTGTTTTATTGTATTTCTGATTTCAGACTGGAGAAAGACAATATTGTGTTAAAGCCTTCGGGATGGACTTTGGCGGCTATATTTATTCTGAAAATGTAAGTTGGGTATAGTCAGGTTAAGACATATTAATTGTGTCATATATGACATCTTGACATAATTGTATCATTTATGGTATCTTGACCCAATTGTGTCATTTCTGGCATCTTGGCCCAATTGTATCATATATAGCATCTTGACCCAATTGTCATTTATGGCATCTTGACCTAATTTTGTCATTTATGGTATCATGGCCCAATTGTATCATTTATGATTGACCTAATTGTCATTTTGACATCTTGACCTAAATTGTGTTATTTATGTCATCTTGAAACAATTGTATCATATATGGCATCTTGACCTAATTATGTCAATTTTGACATACTGGTCTAAATGTTATATCATGCTGCTATAATTATAATTGTGTTGTTATTAGCTCTTTTCTTTGATGGAGTTTCATCAGTTTCATCAAGAAATCAAATTAGCTGCATTTTGTAAGGTTCATTTACCACACTTAAAATCACCATGAAAATAACTAACATGTCACTACTGTTATGTCATGGCTGACTTTCATCTAAATTTGTAAAAAAAAAGTAATATATATAAGTTAATGCTGCGGAAGGTCCAGAATGGCAGGTTGCTGTATGAGTGGATCTCATCTATAGAGATTTCTAACCTCCAGTCTTACGCGGATCTACAGTTTTGGGCATGCAGGTATTCCCAGAAATGAGAACATGAACAGGTTTGCATCAACAGCATTGATCGTCTGAGTGTTAAGGATGTATGACAGGAATGTTCTTTTGTCTTTTGGTGGCCAACTGTTCTTCTTCTTTGCGTTCGTTCTTTACGACCAAATTTAATCACTCTTTGTGATATGTTTGATCTTTGCCAAAGAACGTGTATACGTTGCACATTGTTTTGGTAGGCCCCTAAACACAGACTTGTACATGTTTAGGACATGTGCATCCGATTTCAGCCAAACCTCCTTAGTCGCCTCTTATGACATGCGTGTCAGGTAATAGTGGTTCTATTCTCTACACCCCAAATTTGGGCCCAGGTAACCACTCGGGCGGGCCAACTGTTGAATAGGAACACTAAAATTGATGTTGAGTCTTTTTGGTAACTTAAGGAGTTTGAAATTACACTGGATGCCTGAGTGGCAGATTGAGGAGTGTGTTAAACTATCATGCCATAGGAACCATCATATGCAAACCCTTCAACATCTGTTGGGAGAGACTGAGCACCTATGGGTCTGCCTGTAGTGCTATGATGTCGGTTCAGTAACCAATAACCAATTTTGTAAACTTTTTCCTTTCTTTTTTAATCTTTTTTTTCTTCTTAGGTTAGGAAAGAAAAACAGGAAATTTTCAGAGGCATTTGCTGAAGAATCAGCAAAACGTCATTTCACCGTCTTATTGAAGGGAATAGGTCATACACTAGCAGATCTTGATGTGGTGATGGAGGACATTCTCAGCTCTTGATGTGATGGGGACATTCTCAGCTCTTGATGTAGTGATGGGACATTCTCAGCTCCTGATGTAGTGATGGGACATTCTCAGCTCCTGATGTAGTGATGGGGACATTCTCAGCCCTGATGTGGTGATGGGGACATTCTCAGCTCTTGATGTGATGGGGGACATTCTCTGCTCTTGATTCTCAATGTAAAAGTCATAGTATGACTAGAGATCCTGAACTTTTCAGGTGGGCTCTGATGAGATCAGTGTATTTTTTTTTAAGCACTTGAGCTTTCAGCTAGGTGCCATGGACATCGTAACTCTTTGGTTCGGTGCCACAAACACCATCAATCTGGAGAACATGTGGCTTTTCTGCCAGCCCATGGAATTGAACCGCACTCACTGGGGGCTTGTCAGTCATCAACACGCTGGGCAGGCAGAACATGCTATGTGAAGATGTTTTATTGTTTTGAAAAGAAATATCACTGACAAAGGTAAAATCTGGTTTTATATAATTTTTTCCCCCGTTATGAGTTCAGGCATAGTCATACACCTCTGGGTGATTTTTTCGTGAAGGCTTGTTTTCCTTATCACCAATGTCCCTTGCCATTCAGACAAGTCTTACTCTAACTTCAGAGGAACTAGTAATTTAGATCCCCATCCAAGAAGAGGATCAGGGTTTTCTGTAATCAAACCGTGTACTGTGTGCACACCAACAATTATTGGCCAAAACTGTCCTTGAACCCCAGAATTTCCACAGCCACTAGCACAGTATGTTTCAACTTTGCTATCAGCAACCCCGGTTTTATATTAATTTAACCCTTAGAACCCGGGCTCCCGATATTTCGGGATTGAATGTAAGCGCTCCATACCCAGAGCTCCAGATATATTGGTCTGAGCATATTTTTCACTATTTTTCTGTATTTAAAAATAAATTGTGTACAAATGAGACGTAAAACACAGCCCATGTGTTCTACATCATTTTACGAGATGGCGGACACTGTTGTGTGATTTTATTGTACTGGTAAGGTAATTAGTTAAGTATTTAATCTTCATATCTTCATATACGGGAGTATTCAGCGTGCCCACATATTAAATCAAATAAATTTTAAAGTTTAGTATTCTTCAAATATATAATAAGCAGGAATAACGGAGATGATGGGGTAAATCAATAACAAATTATAGAGCACTTAAGAGTGCTAAAATATCGTATTTTAATATAACTCTGATGTGTACTGTTTTTGCCCAGGAGCTTCGGGAAGAGATTTTTAAGGTACAGGTGGTCAGGGTTTAAAGGGTTAACAGGCTCTTTATTTTGTTAACTTTACTAGACAGGTCATATGTTATGTTTTAATTCTTAGAAAAGGATAAGAAGATACAGGTAGTTTTATAGCAGGAAATGTTTTTTAAGTGTTATGTTATGCGATCAATGTCATGGCACATTGGGCATTCCCATACATGCTCTGTGCTCCGCTGTAGCAGCCATCTCAAAGTTCACTTGCTTACTGTACCCATGAAAAGTTGATCAGTATATCTTCACTCTCTACCACGAAGACAACACTGTCTGGTATGTCAACACTGAACTCCTAATTCTTGCATTCACCCATATCACATAAATGAGAGTGTACCGCATTGATGACATTGACTCTGTCCATACTTCTGCTACGAACACGCTGGACAGGCGGGCTCGTGTCCTGTTTTTTGTTCTGATCCAGAAGCACTTGAGCTTTCAGCTCTTCGACTTGGTACCACGAACACTGTAAATCTGGAGAATCTGTGGCTTTTTTTCTGCCAGCCCGCGGAATTGAACCCGCACTCACAGAGGGCTTGTCACACCATCATCCAACATGCTACGTAACACGCTGGACAGGCGGGCTCGTGTCCTGTTTAACACATAAGGCTTTCACAGCCGATCTGTTGCCTTTCTGCTAATTGTTTCTCCCATCAGGCCACACTATTTCATTTCTCTTTCCATAATTTTTCTCCATGGTTCCTTTAAGTTTCCAATTCTTTTCCCATTTGATGTCCACCAAAGTGCTGTCCAAGTCAATGTCCCTACTAGCATACAGCATGCATGCCGAACCCATCTCGCATATTCTTGAAATAATGGTCTCCAATAATGCTCAGTTTGTTTTAAAAGCTCTTCATTTGTTATCATATGTGGCCAGACAATTTGCAGTATTAATTTTATACATTTATTTTGGAATGTAAAAACAGACTGAGTAAAGCACGCAGTGCATTCATGACCCTTCAGACCACCTGGAAATCTGCCCAATACAGCATCAGAACCAAGACTAGTATCTATAACAGCTGTGTGCTGTCAACTTTGCTGTATGGATCGGAATGCTGGAGAATGACAGAACAGGATATGTCCAGACTCTCCGCCTTTCATACAACTTGTCTCAGAAAAATCTTACGCTGTACTGGCCGACTACTATCTCGAATCAAGAATTGCTTGCACGATGCCAACAAGAGAATATGGGCACTATCATCCGAAGACGACGCTGGGGATGGATTGACATGATGCGCATGGAGACTGGCTCCGACTACTAAAACTGCACTGAGATGGACTCAGAGGGTAGGCGAAGCGTGGAAGACCCAAGACAACCTGGAGGAGAACGATAGAGCAAGAGCTGAAGGAAATGAATCATAGCTGGAACACAATACAGAGGAAGGCCATGAACAGGAAGAATGGTGTACGTTTGTTGTTGCCTTAAACGCCAGGGGCGAACAGGCTAAAGAGAGAGAGAGGATTTTGGAATGGTTGTGGGTCATTTTCCAGCACTTTCGCTTGAATTTGTTTATATTTGCAATGTTGTCTCTTGTATAAACTTTACTGCCGTTGACCTCAGTAGCAGCGGTTTCTTCCGAGACTGATGGCACAGCACTGACCTCAGTAGTATGGGTTCCTTCCGAGACTGAGAGCACAGCACTGATCTCATTAGTAGGGGTTCCTTCCGAGACTGAGGGCACAGCACTGACCTCAGTAGTAGAGGTTCCTTCCGAGACTGAGAGCACAGCACTGACCTCAGTAGTAGGGATTCCTTTTGAGACTGAGGCAACTGCACCCACCTGAGATTTCATCACAGGCTACTTACCGCTGTCTTCAGCACTTTGACTTTCTAGAGCAGACTGTGATCCTATTTTGGGTGTAGAAGTGTCTGGTCAATCTTGTAATTCAGACACTGGTGGTTGTACTTGATCTCTTCTAGTTTCATTTTCTGTAACAAAATGATGTTTTCTGGTTGTGGTTAGACTTAACCAAACCCTCTAACCAGCGAGAAGGTATACACTCTTGGTTGGGAGTCTGTCACAGTAGTCTTTTTCTCCTTGACTGAACCTGCCATGAGCATATGACTCCCATCTTCTTCTTTCATTCACCCGCTATAAATTCAGGTGTAGTCAGGGCACTTCTGACTGATTTTTGCAAGAAGACCTGCTTTCCTTTTATCAGTGTCCTTGTCATACAACATGCCTTCTCCAACTTCAGAGTTACTTATAGTTTAGATTTTCAATTATTGATCTGTAGTCAGGGAACCTATAGTCCAAACCACTTGCCGTAATCTTACCAAGAATTTTGGTCCAAGCCTTGGACCCCCGGAATTTCTAGACTAGTGGTAACTAGTGAAGATTCGACTTTGCTATCGAATTTCCCGCCGGACGCCCATCAAATTAACTCATGGTGTAGAACAGGTATTCAAGTCATCCTACCATGTTATGATGGATACAAGTGATAACATCACTAACATATTGGACGTTAAGTGGATACATTTTACTTGATTAAATAATCAAATATGTCAGTGTTTGTTCCTTGAGATTTTGTTTTGTGTGAAAGATGTACTTAAAAGTGAAATTAAACCACTTTGAAACTTGTACTAGTATTATTGGTTTGTTGTGTTTACATCAGTGTGCTGTTTATTTTATGTATGCTTTATATCAACTGTATCGCCCGAGTGGTTACCTGGGCCCAAATTTGGGGTGTAAAGAATAGAACCACTGTTACCTGCCACGCATGTCGTAAGAGGCGACTAAGGAGGTTTGGCTGAAATCGGATGCACGTGTCCGCTAGGGAATGCTAACCAAACAAATGCTTGCAGAAAACGGATGCACCAGGCCGTAAGGCGCATAACATAGTGCAACGACCCCTCACAATGAGGAATGGGATAACGGATTCTACGATTGCCAATCTGCCTCAGAGATTTAGCCATGCAGTAAGAATGTCGGACCTACCATCACGAGGGTAGCCAAAACTTACTGCGGGAAGAGGTCGGCACAAACAGGTAAACAGAAATCATAGGAATTATATCCTACAGAGCTGCCCCCAGTATGCAAATTTGAGAAGAAAGAGGGGGCCCACTTACACTAGCTTCCAAGACAAACTGTATGGCGTGGCTGATAATCTGAGGCAGACGGCTGCCTTTATTAGAGAATCCAAAATCCCAATCTAGTGAGAACGCAGAAGAAGAAATCAACTGTATTTGTTTAGTTTGTTATGTTTTATATTGACATCTCTTATATTTTACATATTTTATGTGTCCGGTTGGATAATTTGCAGACACTTTAGCCAGAATTTAGATGTGCCTGTCCTAAATACTGTAGCGACATAATGGGGCTGCAAAATATTCATATTCTTGGCGAATAAGAACAAACACAAACAACACATATTTACCTAATTTTACATCATTTATTTTCTTGCTAGCATACTCATTTTTTTTGTGTCACTCACTATGAATTCAGGCATAGTCTAAAATGGCGCCTCTGAGTGATTTTTTTTCATGAAGGCTTTCTTTCCTTATCACCATTGTCTCACGTCATTTAGACAAGCCTTACTCCTGCTTCAGAGGTTAGTGTACACATATAAACATAACAAACTATTTTGTTCAATGTCATCATCATCAAATAGCTTGTCCTGAGCAGAACTTTGCCTCCTATCAGTCCTTCGGAGTTTCTCTTCTCATAGGTCAGATCTCTGATGTCCAGTTTAAATTTCAGTTGATTAATATCAGATATCAGAACATTTACATCTCAGTTCATTCATATCAAATCTCTCTCAATCTTCTTTGTCAGCGATCTGTGGTCATGCGCTTAGTTTACTGTGTGGACCACAAACTGGGCAGTCAGCTTAAGTCTGTCAGGTTTCTGCAAAGTTTAGTTTTTAAGTAAACTGGGTCATATGTACTTTTCAGCTCATCCAGGAGAGGATATTCTTGCAGGTCATGCTCCAGTGTCTGTTCCGCCTGCTGACACTGGGAGAGAGCTGTTTGACATATTCCTAGTCTATGTGTCTGCAGTATCCAGTATGTAGCCGAAATATAATGATCTGGTCTGTTCTGCTTAGGTCTTTGAGGAGTCTTTTCCATAATCATATCCAGTGTTTGTCTTCCAGTCTACTCCAGATTTTCTCTGTATGAGGATTTTTGACATCTGGAAAAGACAGATGTTGGTAAATTTGCTCTTTGACCCCTTTCTCAATGAATGCCAGATCATGATTTGGAAGGTGCAAACTGGCAGTTTTGTGTATATATATACAGGGTGTTCAACTTAAAAGCAGCCCCAGTGATAAATAGAAATTTGCCAGGTACGCATTGCATCTCATCTATTTACTATTTAAACCAGTTCTGACTAGCTTGACCTACGTTACATTTGTTCATCGTCCCTTCCCGCACTACAATTACATACCGTCACACAACCTTGACCTATACTACGTCATAACTGAACCTTCTCATTTCATACATATATGCCAGATTAGCTCCATTCACAGGCTGCTTTTAAGTTGAACACCCTGTATATATATATGTGTGTGTGTGTGACTGGATGTCATCTATTTGTGCTTGCAACCTTGAGGGTCTTGCGTGGATGTACTGTCTGAAGGAGAATGTAGAGATTGGGGCAACATGAAGGCTGATCTCGCAGTTAAGCAGCTGATAGAATATAATGCAAGGGATGATGATGTTGTTGTATATACCGATGGGTCAGTTCATCGTGGTGAGAAGTCCAGCTGGGGTTTCTCGGCTAATGCGCATGGTAGGGTTGTTGCAGAGCAAAGTGGGGCATACAGGACAACTACGTCTAGTATGAGGATGGAGGTTGAGGCCGTTACTGCTGCCCTCCATTGGATCTCTGGGACTTCATTTACTGGGGCCGTTGTTGTATCTGACTCTCAGTCGATGCTTCACAATATCCAGAAGGGCAGGTTTCGGTATAACTAGATGTCGTCTATAGAAGTTTCTAACCTCCAGAGGCTTACATGGATAATACTGCCCTGAGCATGCAGGTGTTTACGGTAATGAGAGAGCGGACAGACTTGCATCAACAGCATCGATTGTTGGGGAGTTGAAGATAGATAAGGGGGATATTCATTTGGTCTCTTCGCAACTGTCTGTTGGATGAGGACACTAAAATCGATGTTGAATCGATCAATCGATTTAGACAGTTTGGAGTTACCCATTGTGCAGGTCGAACTGGATGCCTGAAAGGCAGAGTGAGAGGTGTGCTTAATCAGTGAGCCACTGGAACCATCAGTATGGATACTCTTCTATATCTGATGGGGGAGACTGAGCACCTATGGATCTGCCTGGAGTGCAATGACATCAGTTTAGTAATCAATAACTGTCTGAGACAGGTAGTGTTCTAGATAATGAGAGAGCAGACAATTTGCATCAAAAACTGCTATAAGCAGGAGGTTAGAACTGATTAATATAGGACAACTAGCTGATGAGTACATGCAAACAGATATAACATATATACTGTGTTTTAAAGAATTTCGATTAAAACGTTGTGCAAAGAGGACTGGGTAAGAATGACTAGTCAGAACTTTCTGCTGGGGAAGACTGGGCACCTTTGGGTCTGCCTTGAGTGTTATGGGTATGATTTTGGATTCATAATCAAATTAGCAGTAGTGAAGGAGTCACAGTGTGTCCTCTTTGGATATATACTAACCCCTACTGTAGTAAATCTATAGGCTCTCTCATTACTGCAAGCTTATAAAAGCACAATCTTGTAAGACCATGAAATCTTAAAACTTGGATTCTCCGAAAGGAGTTAATTCTTATTTTTCATGTTTGTTGGCCTACCCGCTCTGATATAACCAATAAAAGGTTCGCATTAGGTTGAAAGGGCGTGCATCGCTTAAATATGCTTTAATCCCCTACTAAACAAACAAAAACCATGAAATCTGAATGCATCTATACATTTCATCAGTTCATACTATGGTCAATAAGGTATCGGTGCCATGGACATCGTAACCCTTCGGTTCGGTGCCACGAACACCGTAAATCTGGAGATCCTGTGGCTTTTCTGCCAGCCCGCGGAGTTGAACCCGCACTCACATAGGTCTTATCACACGTTGTCCATCGCGCTACGAACACGCTGGGCAGGCGGACAATTAAGGGATTCAAGGCTAGCTTGGGCTAATATTTTCAGTGTACACACTGTATCGATTGGACTACAGAAAACCTTGATCCTTTACTTAGGGATCTAAATTACAAGTACGACTGTTGAACGGTGAGGGACAGTGGCGATAGGGGAAAGAAGCATTTACGTAAAAATCAGAAGTGTCATATTAGGCTACATGACTACGACTAAATGAAAGTCAAAGTCATAGCGGACGGACGAAAAGAAGAAAAACAATATCCATTAAAAGTAAAAGTGACGTCGATGAAGTCAGCCTTTACCTTGGATTTGTTCAAATTACAAAAATAAACCATGATTTTGTGCTTGCATATAAACGCACACAAGGGCTCGTTCTAGAAATCTCTTCTTTTCTTGATGCTGCAATGCAAAACAAGTTTGGAGAGAAAAGAGACATAAACACCAATAGCAACATAACAATAAGGGAAGCCACTCTAATCAAATATCTACTCTTGCTAAACGAAACGGAATTGATTTTATTTGAAACAATGTCGTTAGTTGTTAAATGAACACTGTAATGTCTTCTGGAGCAGGAAATGCATGTACTTTGGCTTCAGGTAGCACTTACATTTTATTTACTATATTAGTATCTGAAAGTGTTTGTTAAAATGTATTTACAACATGGGGTCAAGCCAGTTACCTAGCCTGCCTAGTAAATATGTGAATGACTAAAAATGTTATGGAAATCTCTGAAATGGAATTTCCATTTAATGGGAACCATGAGTGAAATTGCATCATTCATTTCATCAATTTAATTACAGTTACATTGGGATCAGTTATATGAAGACTATCATCATAGCACTCCGGACATGTCCAAAGGTGCTCCGATCTCCGCCACAGCAAATCCAGCAGCGTCCAGCGGCCCAACACGCCAGTTCGATGTTGATTAATCAATCTCTGAGTCTTTGCACAGTTAATATGTCGTTCTTTTCGGGCTGCACCAATATTGACACTCATCTCTCTCAATCTGGTCAGCGAGTGGGATGCACAGTCCTGAAACTCCTCTGTTCGGTAAGACTCTCTCAATGCGTGAAGAATGTCATTTAGATCCATGGCAGCTCCCTCTGATATTGTAATTCAGCCCAGCCAGCCAATCTTCATTTCGATCCATGGCAGCTCCCACTGATATTGTAGCCCAGCCAGCCAATCTACCTAACTCCTGCGTGCCCAGGGACAAAAATGGTGATTTCTCTGATCATTGTCTGTACTAGTACCTCCACCCATTAGCGTCTCACCATTCCTGATTCGACTTTACGAATCATGCTCATGGAGTCACCGAGTATGAAATCACGAGAGTAGTTGTGAGATGCCAACCATTTCACCACCTCTGTAACCGCCCGAACCTCTATTGTCAAACTACTTGTGGTTGTTGCGTAGGCCCCACTGGTCTCTCTAATTATTTTTCCTCATGAGCGTGCTGAAAAAGCCCACACACAGCATTGTTGGCGAATGACTGAACCATCGGTGTAAATAACCAAATCTGTATCATTGATAATCACGTCTAAGTAAGGCCAGAACCGCTTTTGCCAGAATGAAACCAGTATGGAAGTCCAAAATCTACAATAGGACCACAAAGCTTAAACTCTATAAAAGCATTGTTTTGCCAGTTTTGCTCTACGGATCGGAGTGTTGGAGGATGACCAAAGGAGATACTAGCAGGCTGTCAGTTTTCCACCACTCTTGTCTTCGCAGAATCTTGGGAATCTTTGGCCAGTAAAAATATCCAATAACCAACTACTCCAAGACACAAGACAGAGGCAATGAATGACATACTCAAAAGAGAAGATGGAAATGGCTCGGACATGTTATGAGAATGAGACAAGAAATGCCTGCAAGGATAGCCCTCACTTGGACACCAGAGGAAAGAGAAAGAAAGGCAGACCACGGACAACATGGAGGCACATGATGGAAGAGGAACTGGATACCGCATCTCTGACGTGGGGATCTGCGCTGAAGGTTGCACGGACAGGAGAGCATGGAAAGTCCTTTCTGAAGCCCCATGTGTCACTAGGCATGACGGGATTAAGTAAGTAAGTATCATTGATGATGTCGTTCAAGAAAGCCTCCACGTTAATCAGTGACAGATTATTTTGTTCGCAGTTATTCTTAATAGATGCAATAACTGTGAAAGCAGTCTGAAATTGAGGTGGTACAGAAATCCATTCCTCTCCTGGTTCACATATTTTCGTAAGAGTATCTTCCGTCTGACTCAGCCATGATCTGCCTCTCTTGAGTCTTCACTCTTTCTCCTTAATGAGTTCTTCATGGAGAGGATGTTCCTTGTTTGCGTTGATTTGTAGATATGATCGAACCCTCCAAGTTTCAATTCTGTTAGCAATAGTGGGGAGGTCAAGTAGTAAAAGGCATCTAAGAGGGGTAGAGTTGGAGTCTGCTTCCCAACACTATAAAAAAGCAAACTGCCATTGAAACAAGACAAAAAAACTCAAAACTCTTTATGAAGATCCAAAGCCGTAGGGAAAGACATAGCCGTAGTATTGAAGTAACATAATTTTTTGTCTTAACTCTTTCCAGCTTTAAGCCGACACTGACGCCACGGCAGAATCCGTTGACCTTTAGTCACACTGCGCCATAGAGTTGCTTCCTTATACAGAATCTTTCTAGTTTACTTCTACTGTTTTCTTATATACTTTTCAACTTATTCTATTAGGTTGCAGATTTCTTAATTTGTATATAATATATATATATGTTTTTTATTGTGTTGTCGTAATTGTTTAAAATTTTATTTTACTTGAATTACTGCAAAATGAAATAAATGGGCTGGAAGGTTAAATGTCCGACAGCGAGATACTGATGATTTGTGATGAGGACTCAAACAGCCACAGATTTTAGATCATGTTAGATGCCTCGCTTAAGGCCTACATTTCAGATTTGTGCCCGAGGGTTCGGCCCAAATTGGTGTAAAGAATAGAACCACTGTTACCTGTCATGCTGTCGTAAGGCGACTAAGGAGGTGGGTCATGGGGCTAGCTACCCAAACAGTAAAAAACACTAGATGGCTACAGAACAGAAGCGAACCGAGTAAACAGTGGCTGAAACCGGACACATCACCGAAAGATAAGCACCAGAGCTCCAAATGGTGCTGAAGATGTGACGTAAAACACACCAAAGATACGACTGCATGAATCAGATTTCCACATGAATAGAATTTATGGGGAGGTCTGGCGGTGATAGAGAGAGAGATAAGCACTAAATTCTGACAATTTAATCTTACAAAAGCCTCTGCAAATTATTAGTTTAGTTGTCAGATCATCATTACTGCACATCGAACTGATTAGTCTATAAGTTCTCAGATCTCCTCCTCAGTACGTCTCTGAGCGTGTGACTGACAAAAAACTAACAAAAATCAGTCAGAAGTGCCATACCAGTTGCCTCAATTCATAGCAGGTGAACTAAGAAGAAGAGGAGGAAGGAAGGTTGTTTTCTCATTCTATAACTTATAATTTTTTAGAATAATTGTTAATTTACATTATTATATATAATATATATAATATATGTTACCATATATTATTTAGTTTTTTATCTCGTGCTCTAATGATAAACTACTTAAATCATTCATTCGCTATTTAATATGTCCAAATTTAATGCTCTATGTTAGGTTGGAACTCAAATGGTTACATGGTCCAAGATACTTGACTTTTGCAGGACACATCCGAAGTGTTAGATAAATACAATCCTGTCAAGAATGGATTCAGAAATGAGTGATGTTGAAGCATATCTTCTGCCCACATCTATATTGGATAAAGCAGCATATGTTGTCAGAGATGAAGATACAGAGTTTTGCAATAAGAGCAACTTGGCGAATTCTATTGCATATATTAATCAGGTGAATAATAAATGTCAGATGTTTCTCAATGTTGTTTACTAAATCTGTGAATGTTCCATATCGACCACTTGTTAAACCACTCTTTGTGATTTGTATGTGATCTGAACCTAAGAGCGATTACATGTTGTGCCAGTTATGCTTCTACAAGTAGGTACAGTACATCTGATTTCTGCAACACTTTTTGTTTACTAGTGTAACTTCTCTAGGCCCTTACCTTAGTCGCCTATTATGACATGCCTTGTAGGTTTGCACTGTTACTATTATTTGCTCCCTTGAGAGCCAAGGCAACACACAGGTGGTTTACTAAATCTGAACATCAAGAATCATTAGCACATAAATAATATAATTTCTTGAAAACTGTAATATTTTAGTCATATTAAACAAATAGCACAGTGGTTTAAAGAGAATATTAATATAGTGTGTGGTTCCTGGGAGACCTGGCAGAGGACTTGCAAGATGGTGGTGGCAATAGGAAATTAACCCTTTCGCTGCTACATACTTTCTGAAGACTGAGCTAAAAATAACTACTCTTTGTTTCTAGGTCATAAACGTGAATGTATGCATATAGCAGCGAAGCAGAATGTATAATGTTTAAACGTCTTTAGCCCAAAAAGAGATAATAACAGATGTGTTAATGCGTCTTTAAGTGAATGGGAAAAACATAATATACGTCCTTAGCAGCTAAAGAGTTAAGAAAATCTTGAACATGGTAGTGGAGGAGACGAAAGAACTGGCTAGAGATTGAGAATCTTTTAAGTTTGGTTATTGGTTACTGAACTGATGTCATAGCACTCTAGGCAGACCCATAGTTGTTCAGTCTCCCCAACAAATATCAAAGGGTATGCATACTGATGGTTCCTGTGGCTCACTGGTTAAACACACTACTCTCTCTATACATCAAGCAACCAGTTCTACTTGTACAATGTGTAATTCCAAACTTCTTAATTCGCTGGATTGATTCAACATCAATTTTAGTGCCCTCATCCAACAGTAGGTCACCTAGAGATAGAAGAACATCCCCCTAATCTATCTTAAACTCTCTGACTACTGATCCTTTTAACGCTAGCTTGTCTGCTCTCGTTACCGCAAACACCCGCATGCCCAGGACAGTAGATCCATGTGAATCTCTGAAGGTTGGAAATCTCTGTATACAACATCCACTCATATACAACCTGCCAATTTCGATATTTCACGCAGGTAAATAAAAAATCCGAACCTGAACAGCTTCACGGCGAATGCACTAGCCATGTGGCCATTAAATTCTGCAGGCTCTCGTTCCACCTGTCCTACACTGCCCTAACAAGTGGTACTACAGACAGTAACGACAGTTTTTTTTTATGATGATAACAATATTTTGCAACAGACATGCTACTTGAAGCGATTCTGCATCTCTCCATCTCGACTGACTTATACATTTTTAAGCAATACTTGAAATACTTAATGATCTGTTTATTTTTCATATCTTGTTCTCTTCCAACTTTCATTTTATATTTTGATTTTCTGCCTCTCCACTTCCATTGATTGATGCATTTTGTATTATTATTATTTGTACTTTGTTATCAGTGCCAAACTTGGTCTCTTACAGTAACACACCACAGAAATCTCACAACATGTGAAATGAAATGCTTGAGGAAGGCAGTGGAGTCACCAGGAAAGATAGACTACGAAATGAGGACATCAGAAGCAGAGTGGGTATAACATTACATGCAACACGAATACATCAAAAGACAACAGATGCATGAATACATCAAAAGACAACAGATGCAGAATACATCAAAAGACAACAGATGCAGTGAATACATCAAAAGACAACAGATGCAGTGAATACATCAAAAGACAACAGATGCAGTGAATACATCAAAAGACAACAGATGCAGTGAATACATCAAAAGACAACAGATGCAGTGAATACATCAAAAGACAACAGATGCAGTGGTTTAGAATTTAATGAGAGTGGCATAGATTTTAATGAGAGGGAAATACAAACAACCACCAATAACAGCATAGAATAAAAAGAGATCAGGTACTAGAGCTAAGGGAAGACCAAGAAAAATGGATAGACAATATCAAGACCACACTACATAAACATGGATATAACACAACAAGGGCGACGCATCTGGCCCTAGAACGCAAATTAAAGCTCCCATCCCTACGCTAATAACAGAGTGGACAGCCAGCTACATCTTCCACCTGGGAAAAGACAATAGATTATTATTTCTCTCTCTACCTTCACTAGTTGATATATTTTATATTATTATTCTGTCTCTCCATCTTGAATGGTTGATATATTTTATATTATTATTATTATATGTCTCTCTCTCCATCTTCATTAATTGATACATTTTATATTTGTATTATCTGTCGCTCTACCTCTCCGTCTCTTCTAATTGAAACAATTTTAAACACTACTTCTCTTTTTTCTGTTTGTATTGATCAGGAGTTTGAGTTACTGGGACTGTCATGTGTTACTCATGATGGTACTAGATGTACTTCAGATATGTTGTTCTTCATAAACCGTCTGTATGACTTGCTGACATTGTACCAAAAAATTATGGCAGTGAAAGGAGATCTAGAAACCAGGTCAGATCATTTTTTTGATGTATGATAGTTTGTTCAATGAAGCTTAAATGAATGTTTGACATACTACATCATTATTATCTAATGCTGTCCCTACTGGTCTTGGTGATCATGTACCTCCACAACTTTCTGTCCCCAGTGTTGGCCATTATTTATCTATCTCTACAACTTTCTGTCCCAAGTGTTGGCGATCATGTATCTATCTCCACAACTTTCTGTCCCCAGTGTTGGCGATTATTTATCTATCTCCACAACTTTCTGTCCCAAGTGTTGGCGATCATGTATCTATCTCCACAACTTTCTGTCCCCAGTGTTGGCGATTATTTATCTATCTCCACAACTTTCTGTCCCAAGTGTTGATGATCATGTATCTATCTCCACAACTTTCTGTCCCCAGTGTTGGCGATTATTTATCTATCTCCACAACTTTCTGTCCCAAGTGTTGATGATCATGTATCTATCTCCACAACTTTCTGTCCCCAGTGTTGGCGATTATTTATCTATCTCCACAACTTTCTGTCCCAAGTGTTGGCGATCATGTATCTATCTCCACAACTTTCTGTCCCCAGTGTTGGCGATTATTTATCTATCTCCACAACTTTCTGTCCCAAGTGTTGATGATCATGTATCTATCTCCACAACTTTCTGTCCCCAGTGTTGGCGATTATTTATCTATCTCCACAACTTTCTGTCCCAAGTGTTGGCGATCATGTATCTATCTCCACAACTTTCTGTCCCCAGTGTTGGCGATTATTTATCTATCTCCACAACTTTCTGTCCCAAGTGTTGGCGATCATGTATCTATCTCCACAACTTTCTGTCCCCAGTGTTGGCGATTATTTATCTATCTCCACAACTTTCTGTCCCCAGTGTTGGCGATTATTTATCTATCTCCACAACTTTCTGTCCCCAGTGTTGGCGATTATTTATCTATCTCCACAACTTTCTGTCCCAGTGTTGGTGATATTATCTATCTCCACAACTTTCTGTCCCCAGTGTTGAAACGAATTATTTATCTATCTCACAACTTTCTGTCCTCCATGTTGAGCGATTATTTATCTATCTCTCACAACTTTCTGTCCCAGTGTTGGCGAATCATGTATCTATCTCCACAACTTTCTTGTCCCCAGTGTTGGCGATTATTTATCTATTTTCCACAACTTTCTGCCCAAGTGTTGGTGATCATGTTACTCACAATATTCTTGTTACCTTGTTACAAGCTCTTTCTGTTGCTGCTCAGTTCTTGTTAAGCTCTTTTTCTTGTTAAGTTGCTTAGTATTTTGTTATGTAGTATATTCTTGTTCTTTAGTAACTTTAATGACAGTTACTTTGTTAAGCTGCTAGTATATTCTTGTTACTGTTATATCTTGTTAACTGTATATATTCTTGTTAAGCTGCAGTATATTCGTTATGTATTCTAGCTGCTTAGTATATTCTTGTTGCTGCTTAGTATATTCTTGTTAAGCTGCACAGTATATTCTTGTTAAGCTGCTTAGTATATTCTTGTTAAGCTGCTCAGTATATTCTTGTTAAGCTGCTTAGTATATTCTGTTAGCTACAGTATATTCTGTAACGCTGACTGAAACAGTATATTCTTGTTAAGCTGCTTAGTATATTCTTGTTATATTCACAGACTTCTGCTTAGTATATTCTTTTATATCCTCAACCTTTCTCTTCCCTAAATGTTTGACGATTGTCAAAATGTGTCCTTATCTCTGTGATTGCATTTCATGTCCAAAAAGTGATATCTGCTTTGGTCTGATATTGACCATAGCTTTCCATTTTTTAACAAATTTACTATTACATTGAATAACACACCATGCTTAAATTCATTTCTGTTCAGTTTTTAACTCCCTAGGTGTATGTACAAATTAAGCTGGTGTTTTCTTAAATTTGTTTACAAAATTTGATGAATGGCATGTAATTATGTAAAAATGAAGTTACAAACCAGGCTCAGATCACATATAAATCACAAAGAGTTGATATGGAGTGTTTGAAGAAGAAGTATAAATTTCACCGTTTTTTGTAGCTCACACAGAGGTCAGTGTAGTTTTCTGTCCTGTGTTGTTTCACTAGGCCAGTAAGTTTGCCTCAAGATTGATAATGAAATGACACAAGATTTTTTAAGGTTGGATTTCAGCCACCAGTAACAGCATTCAATAAAAAGAGATCAGGTACTAGAGCCAAGGAAAGACCAAGAAAAAGATGGATAGACAATATCAAGACCACACTAAATAAACACGGATATAACACAAGGGCAACTCATCTGGCCCTGGAATGCAAATTAAAGCTCCCACCCTACGCTTAACGGCAAGAGTGGACAACCAATAACATTATCCACCTGGAGAAAGACAATAGACGATAGGATCTCAGTGCTTAGATTGTGCTCTGATAACCCTGGAATCGAATATGGACCTCGTTTGATTCACAAGTGCATTTTTTCAGAAAATTCTTAGGATTGTTGGCAGAATTATGGAGTTTGTTCTTGATGCAATACTTTCTACAGATAACATGCAGCCCGAGTGGTTACGAGGCCCCAGATTTGGGGTGTAAAGAATAGAACCACTGTTACCTGCCACGCATGTCGTAGAGGCGACTAAGGAGGTTTGGCTGAAATCGGATGCACATGTCCTAAACGTGTGAAGTCTATGCGTTTAGGGGCCTACCAAACCAATGTGCAACGTATACACGTTCTTGTAAAGATCAAACATATCACAAAGAGTGATTAAAATTGGTCGTAAAGAACGAACGCAAAGAAGAAGAAGAAGATAACATGCCATTTCTGCAGAAATTCTTTATGTATTTATTGTTACTTAGTTCTACTGAAGTCTCCCTGATATTCAGTGTAAACTTTACTGTGTGTAATTTGTATACTTTAGGAATCACAGACTCTTGTGTGAAATAGATCACTACCAGAATACTGCCTTACGTGGGAAGAAACTGCAGGAGCAAACAGACAGAGAACTTAATCAAGAACGGGGAAAAAAATCGACAACTTAGTATGAAATACAAACAAGTATGCAGCAGTTTGAAAACAGAAAAAGAAGAGGTGAGTATTCTATTTTGTATAACAGGAGAACAGTTCTCACAGTTAGTCTCAGCCGTCATGTTTTTATTGTTACTGTTTTGTGTCATTCTTTAGGATGACATTTGTTGTCATTTCTAGTTTTGTATTGTTTCTTTTCTTCTTGTTTCTCTCTCATTTTGTTTCCGTATTGATTTCATTCTCAGACATAACATTTTATGTGTACATTTGTTCAACTATTTTATTGTTCAGTGGATCGTCTGACCAACTGGATTAGAGCGCGGTCTCCCATGCAGAAGGGCCGGTTTTAATCCCTGGTAAGGCTAAGGAGTTTTTTTTCTGTTGGGGACATAAAGAAAGATCTCAACCTGAACAGTTTTGCTGCCACTGCACTAGCCATACTGCCATTAAATTCTACAGGCACATGTTTTCCCCCTGTCCTAAGAAAACCCTAATAAGCGATATTACAGGCAGAAATAACATTTTTTTTAAATGTTTAATTGATAAATTAACAAACTCATGTCTACATGTTTCAGGAGTCATGAGATGGAGATTAAACTATCTACTATTTGCATGTTTCAGGAGGCCATAAGATGGAGATTAAACTATCTACCATGTGCATGTTTCAGGGGGCCATGAGATGGAGATTAAACTATCTACCATGTGCATGTTTCAGGGGGCCATGAGATGGAGATTAAACTATCTACTATTTGCATGTTTCAGGAGTCATGAGATGGAGATTAAACTATCTACCTATTTGCATGTTTCAGGGGCCATGAGATGGAGATTAAACTATCTACCATGTGCATGTTTCAGGGGGCCATGAGATGGAGATTAAACTATCTACTATTTGCATGTTTCAGGAGTCATGAGATGGAGATTAAACTATCTACTATTTGCATGTTTCAGGAGTCATGAGATGGAGATTAAACTATCTACTATTTGCATGTTTCAGGAGCCATGAGATGGAGATTAAACTATCTACTATTTGCATGTTTCAGGAGTCATGAGATGGAGATTAAACTATCTACTATTTGCATGTTTCAGGAGCCATGAGATGGAGATTAAACTATCTACTATTTGCATGTTTCAGGGTCATGAGATGGAGATTAAACTATCTACTATTTGCATGTTTCAGGAGCCATGAGATGGAGATTAAACTATCTACTATTTGCATGTTTCAGGAGTCATGAGATGGAGATAAACTATCTAACCTATTTGCATGTTTCAGGAGTCATGAGATGGAATTAAACTATCTACTATTTGCATGTTTCAGGGGGCCATGCAGGGGAGATAGAGGTTAAACTTACAAGCTCTTGTTTACTTGTTTTAGTAGCCATGAGACAGGGGTTTTTTTGGTGTTTTTTTCGATCCAGAAGCACTTGAGCTTTCAGCTCTTAGGCTCGGTGCCATAGACATCATAACCCTTCAGTTCGGTGCCACGAACACCATAAATCTGGGGAACCTGTGGCTTTTCTGCCAGCCCGCGGAATTGAACCCGCACTCACAGAGGGCTAGTCACCCGTAGTCCAACGTGCTACGAACACGCTGGGCAAGTGGGTGAGACAGGGGTTAAATTTACAAGTTTCTTTATCGTTTTCTAATGCTACAACACCTGCTTAGAAGAACAGTCGGAACAACACCTGCTATTAGATTCATTTAAAAACAGAGACTCAATTGGTTTGGCCTTTTGGTGAGAATGAACCCAAATACACCAGTTGCAAGAGCGTACAACCTGAAAGTGGAATCATCAAGGGGAAGGGGTAGACCAAGAAAAAGATGGGTTGATGGAGTTACAGACATCTTAAAACTTCACAATACCACAGCATATTAATAAGCGACCATGCATGCACTATCTTGGAAACCTATCATCAGTTAAACCTGCTGCACCTAATGGCAAAAAAAGCAGAGAAGGACAAAAGAAAAAAAGAATGCCACAACCTAATCCTGTGAGGCTTCTAACTCTTCACTCAACTACAACATTATGTGATATATACCTTTATCTTGAAGGAATCCATTAAAAAAACACTTCATACATCAATACTTTTTATGAATTGTATTTTTTCAGGTAAGAAGACTGACAGCAGTACTTCAATCAAGAGATATACAACACAAACATGAGCAGAAAAAGAAACGAAAAGAAGTGCATAGACTAAAGAAAGATTGCATCAACTTCTAGCAGATAAAGTGCCTGACAGGAAAGTTGGTGAGTAGTTTACAATATAATGAAATCGTGGCATATCCTTTACAGGGCGCAGCCATCAACCACAGTAAACGAGTAGTTGATTTTCTAGGCATCACTTATACGTTCAGTAGTTTGTCATTGCTTTCTTCTTCGACTTCGATTAGTCTTTTCGACCATTTTGATCATTCTTGTTGTGATATAAAAACAGCCTTTGCTAAGAACAGTTTTTTACATCACATCATTCAGCGCCATTTGGAGCTCTGGTGCTTTTCCTTCGGCAATGTGTCCGGTTTCAGCGTTTACTGTGTTTGCTCTCCATCAGCCTTTGTCTGTCCCCAGCCGACCTGCAAGACAGCAGGTTCTATTGCTTTCTGAACGGCAAGGTTTATTTTTACCTTTGTAAAATCCCACAGAAATGGAATTTGCTTCCAAACTTGCCCACCGCGTTGTTTGAACAAGGTACACTTAGGTGGTGAACAAGCCCACTACCGCTTGAGCTACAGACACTTACATACAGAATAATATAGAGGATAATAGGAGGTTTTAAGAACTACAAGGGAAGCACCAGGATCAATGAATATGATCAATAAAGACAGTGTACAAGTATTAGGGGCTGACGGAAAGAAACTAATAACCAAACACAGGATTTGAACGCAAAAGGTGGACCTCAAAGATAACAGAGATGACGAAAGACACTTTATGAAATGCACACCATGGCTCGTTCTAAAAATTTCTTCTTATCCTGACGCTGTGAGGCAAAACAGGGCTGGATAAAAGAAATAAAAAAGGATTTGAATCATACGCTCTTATTTCTTACGACACCCATACAATAAGCTTACGGCATGTGTTTGTGCAAACACTGTTCAATTGAATCTGACCTGATTATTCTGTTTTTAACAGACAAGCGTTTATGGAAGACAGTCCTCAGTAAAGCTCTTTTTTTTAGAGCTAGCTGACAGTGGGGTTTGGCGTAGGGCTGGCTACCCTATCCAGTAGAAAATTTTAGCCACAAAATCCAACCAGCCATGAACAAGTCACATAAAAATAAAATAATAACTGTGCCAACCAAGAGGAAAGGAAGCTCTTCTAGAAGAGGTATGAAGCGATGCAGAGAAAGTTGCAAGGAGTCTGCACCGCAGATTATCTTCCTTTCACCTAGAAAAAGCTCCAGAATTGGCACCTGGAATGTTAGAAGTATGTATGAAATGGGAAAGACGAGATTTGGAGGCAGAGATCAACAATATAAAGAAGAGCTGGAGGGAGCTGCATAAGATAGCTAGAGATAGGATGACTGACTTGGCATGTGTTGGTTGAGGGCCTATGCCCTAATCCGGGTTAAAAAGACAGAGAGAGAGAGTATAGTTCAGCATCTTTCAGTTCCTCAAAAAGACTTCATCTCCAGGTCTCTTTGGATGTCCCCTTTCCTCACATTCCACATCCCTATAAGGATGGGTTTCTTCTGCGAAATCAACTTTAGAGCCTCTTTTTTGAAGTGCATCAGCTTCCTTGCGATTTTTGGCTGCTGTGCCTCACCTGTCTCAATGTCAGCCCTCCCCCACTCCTACGCCGTCCAAAAGCATTGTTACAAGCAGTAGCAACAGTTATTACTACTAGAATATTAGGCATGGGGAAGTAGATTGTTTGTGATGATAATGTTCAATAGAAGACCTAGCCATAGAATGCAAGGCAACCTAATAGCTGGATATAGAAACACCATTGTAGAAATTCTGCAACACTCTGGGCTCACAACAACCAATATGATACACTTTATTTTAAACCAAAAGTTGTAAAATTGTGAAACAAAAAGTAAAAGGAACCATTTCATACCTCGTGGTATATAGGTCAATACAGTGTTAGGCCTGTATTTTCATTGACCGTCGGCACACAATGGGTGATGTGGTCAGCATCACGCCGGCCGTCTTTACTTTCCCAGAGCATGTCGGGTACCCAGTTGAGGCTGGGTCGACCTGAGAGCCGTCGTGGTCGGGAAAAATTTCACACGCATTGCGGGAGCTGAACCCAGACCACCAGCCTTGCGGAGCGAGTTCACTAACAACTACGCTACAGCGGCTCTCCAAAAAAGTAAAGCAATGAAATAATATTTTTTGAGAAGGATATCCATTTTAGATCTGGGAATTTTAAAAATATGTTGCTGTATAACCTACAGGTATGGATTTAATGAATGTTGTGAGCCGGAGATCTGATGAGGGCCGCAGAGCAACTTGGAAAACTGGACCTGAAAAGTATGTCTTTGATATTTTATATTAATGTCAGCGTATGAATATTTATGTTATAAAATTGTATTTAATAACAAGAGAGTAAGTTGGTGCCCGTCTGCCCAGCGTGTTCGTAGCGCGTTGGACTACGGGTGACTATCCTCTGTGTGTGCGGGTTCAATTCCGCGGGATGACAGAAAAAGCCACAGATTCCCAGATTGGTGCGTGCACCAAACCGAAGGGTTACGATGTCCATGGCACCGAGCCAAAGAGCTGAAAGCTCAAATGCTTCTGTATCCGGGGGAGTGAGTTGGAACTCAACTTGCATAACTGGATATGTCATTTTATGAAAAAACAGAACAGCAAGAGTGAAGCACACAGGAAACTTAAGCAGGAAAACAGCGATAGAACAAGGTAGTTTCCCACAAGAAAGAGTGCTTTCCCTTACTCTCTTCCTAAATTTTGTAAACGATAGTGTGGAGAGATTATACTTCATAAATATGCAGATGACCTGGTACCATGGACAAGGAAAGAGTCAGTAGCAATTGGAAAATTCCAGAATGCAAGATATAAAGTTAGAAAACTGGAACAATACATGGTTGCTGGACATCAACTATAATCCGTTCAACTTGTCATGCCCACAGATACAAATTTGTATCTTTGTAACCATTTGATTAAATAACTTGAAAAATTGCATGTGAACTACACATGTTCCCGGCCTTCAAAATATTTTTGACGTTCAAACAATCATGCTATCTAAAAATTTCCTTCTTTGTGCTATATATTTAACGCCTCCATTGACTTGGTTGAAGAAAACTAATGTTTACAGCCATTTAATACATTGCGACAACAATAGCAACATTCAGGATGAAATTCATGGTTTTTTTAAACGATTCTTGCATTTCCCGCGCACCAATTCCGACGCTGTTGTATGAGTAAACAAATGATGTCATTAGTGGAACACAGACTTTTAGTTAAAGGTGTATATCGAAATTAGTGTGAGACTATTGGGTCATATTGTTGACTTCTCAAAACAGACATTGATATAACATTTCTAATGAGTTTGAAGTTACAATGCAAAAAATATCATTAATACTATACGTGCATTTCCGCAAAGAGGCACATATGGGTCATCTGTACTACAGTATACAAGAACCAGAGAAAAGAGCTATTTTATTGTAGTGATACCTCCCTACCACATATGTTAACACACGCACATGGTACCGAAGAAGTAACAATTTGAAAAGAACGTCTTAAAGTAGCTCCGCCATTGCCAGTCCCAAGCCTGGACATGAAAGGGGATGGCATTATGACATGGAAGCTAACTTTAACTGTGATGTAAGTTATTTAAAAACAATAATACAACTATGTCTACATTTCCTGTTAATTTCATGACTCTATTGCAAATATCAACATTGACCCCCATGTATAAGCTGGGATGATATGCCTTTGCATGAGACTTGTCATCAAATGTCATATTGGTGCGTTTACTGTAAAAATTAAAATTCTGTATCAGACTCGCAAATATCAAAGGAAATCGTTATATTACAAAATGCAAGTTTCCTATAGCAATTTCTTCCATCAGACATTTGCGTCAGTATAATTCTAAGGTTGGGTGCAACGTTTTGCTACTGTAGAATTGATGGTTTTGCTACAATTTGCATTGGACTGTGGGCATAAGTTGTTGAACGGACTATAGAAAAAAACCAGGCACACAATCTTCAGCTTTTACAACAAGATACAGCAACACTAAACATAAAAGACCACATACTCCTCTTAGAAAACAATTCATCGTACCTGGACATTACAATAAACCACAGATTGACATGAACAAAGCAGATAGATAAAGCTGAGAAAAAAGCTAGACACTGAATTTAAATGATTAAAAATACTGGCAGGCACCAACTGGAGTGCAGACAGTAACATTTTGAAATATACAGGGAGAGTCAGACCAGTACGTGAGTATGTAATTACAGCCTGGTCCAAGGAACCAAAAAACACAGTGTAACACAATAAGTAGGACACCAAAACACATGCATGATCACTAAAACCAATCCATCCTTAAAGAGAAATGCCAAACTGAATACAGGTCCTCAGTGACGATAACATAAATAGAAAAATGCAGTAAACTGAGAAATACAAGAGGCTACTGAATCATTTTATTTTCTTAAGAAACAACTGCCTGACAACTTCATAGAAACTGGCACATAAAAACTCAGTGCTGGCACAAGAGAAACTGAGATTGGTACAATCAATCTATAACACACCTCCATGGGATGCACACAGTTGAAATCAAAAAAAAATTGAAGGAATGAGAAAATAAGGATAAAAAGGGCACATCCAGAAAGAAGGTATATTACAGAAAGATCTTCTTCTATGTTCATTCTTTATGACCAATTTTAATCACTATTTGTGATATGTTTGATCTTTGTCAAGAGCGTGTATACGTTGCACATTGGTTTGGTAGGCCCCTAAACGCAATAGACTTCTACACGTTTAGGACACATGCATCCGATTTCAGCCAAACCTCCTTAGTTTCCTCTTACGACATGCGTGGCAAGTAACAGTGGTTCTATTCTTTACACCCCAAATTTGGGCCCAGGTAACCACTCAGATATATCTCAGGACAAATTGGTCTCCAAATAAACACCACAAAAACAAAAATTGTTGACCTTACCAGCAGTCTAGAAAATATTCAACTAAAAAACTACACTCTTGAAAAAGTCAAAGTTTTACATACCTAGGGAGTATGATGACATCTACGGGGATACAGCGCCAGAAATTCCACACAGAATCGCATTGGCATCAAGTGCTTTAACAAATTGTCAAATATATGGAAGTCCAATTCACTCAGCAAGCACTTAAAATTAAAGATCTTTAACTCTTGTGTGATTCCAGTATTAACTTATGGATGCGAGAGTTGGAAAGCAACAAAAGCTCTAGAAAGAAAATTAGATAACTTTGAGAATAAATGTCTTAGAAGAATATTGAACCTCAAATGGTCAGATTTCAGACCCAATACACAAATAAGACAAGAGACCAAGCAAGAAAATGTATCAAATTTTATAAGAAAGCGCGCTGGAACTACATCGGCCACACACTTAGAATGGATGAGAGAAGACTCCTTACCAATCCCTCATATGGACACCAGAGGGAAAAAGAAAACGAGGAAGACCAAGAGAGACTCTGTGTAGAACCATCACCAGAGAAGGCTCAACGATGGGCCTAGTAAACATTAAAGACCTAAAACAGATAGCAACGAACCGGAGACATGGAGAACTATGACCTCTGCCCTATCGCCGCCCACAGGCCCAAGAGGAAAGACTAACTAACTAACCACTCAGGCGGCAGAAAGATCTAAAGCCGAAGGATTTACTTAATGAGCCAGGTTTTACCCTATATGGCTTGGTCCATCTCCACAGAAATGACAAGCCACCTGCAGAAAGATTTCGCAAAGCACGAACTCTGTAGCTCCAACAACAATCCTAGGTATCTCTGAAAAAAATGCAATTGTGAACAGAACAGCATGGTCCAGATTTAAACCCACTACCTGCGAGCACTAAGGCAAAGGTTTAACCACTTAGTCACAGAGACCCCAGAAAGGTATATAGCTGTATCCAGCTGACATATGTTCTTTGTATTACTTAACCTGAATTGCCATGTCCTGTCCCTAAATTTTAAAAATATCTATATGATAATGTTGTTTTTATCTTCTTGAGAATAGACAAGAAGAAGAGATGTACCATATACTTATCAACAATTATGAGGAGAGACATCAAGAGTTGATGCAGGAGAATGGAGGGCTTCGGGACTGTTTGTTATCTCTCCAGAGAGAACTGTCAACCCTTGTTAAACACACAACTGATTTGTCTGTTACTTCAGTTTTGGATGTGAGTAGTTGTCAATCTAGTTAGCATGTGCTGGCGAACAGGTCACAATAACTTTAAGAAAAATGTGTTATGTTATGCAATTGTCATCATGACACATTGGGCATTCCCATTCATGTTCTGTTCTCCGCTACAGCAGCCATCCTAAAGTCCATTTGCTCACCGTACCTATAAGAAGTTGATTAGTATACCTCTCTTTCTCTACCACGAAGACGACACTGTCTGACATGTCCAAACTTAACTCCTAATTCTCGGACTCATTCCAGTGTCTGACACTCGCCCATTTCACATAAATGAGAGCGTAAAGTATTTATGACATCGGCTCTATCCATACTTCTGCCCGCTTGAATCGGGACATTGTTTAAGAAATATGTCTTACTTTGTGTGTAAAAATCATCTGTGTCTGTCTTTCTATGATACGCTTCCTTATTTTAAAAGTCTTTTTTTTTTCTGTCTTTATAAAAGCCATCTTGTTTCGTGTCACTACATTAAATGTTAGAAATAACAGCGAAATTCCTCAACTTAATTTATTAACTCAGTCTGTACTAACTGTCACAGGGTGCGCCAAGGTTGACTTTTAAAATAACAACTGCCGTAATGTCAAGATAGTTTCTGTAAAATTAGTCAACATTTATGTTGAGGAATTCTGATTTATCTTTTCAAAGCTGTATGTTTATACATGGGTCTGATCGATTTATGTAACATCTGTTAAATGGATTCAATTATTTTGTTGGAAAATGGAAACTAATTCAGCCACATCATATTTCAATTCAGGAATGAATGTTTAGGTATATTTCATTTATTTTCAGGTGCCTAATTATCTGATCATTCAGTGCCTTCAGATGTCAGTGAGCAGTCCTTAGCCCAGTTAACAATCACAGCTTGATGAAGGTAATTCTCATTTTTACTGAAACAACTTCCATAGCACTGGCAGCACATGAGTGCTCAGTCTCTCCCAAGTAGGCATAAGAGTCCAAGTAGCTAATTCTTGGTTAGCTGGTTACCAATACTATTCGTCTACTCTTCAGGTAAACAAAATTGTTCATTGATTGATTGATTGATTGATGATGATGGCCCATCATTGCACTTTGTTGAGTAACCATGTGTGCTCAATCTTGTTTTTACACGGAAAATCTCAGCTGCAGTGCACGAACTTCATAGCACCGGCGAGGGTCCCTGATGTAATTTTGAAGATATTTTAGTAGGAATTTTATTTTTAATATTTTCTAATAAATTTTGTCACGGCAGCTGCTGAAGTCGTTTCAACACCCCCGATAGGACTAGGAACTGGATCTCACCTACGCTGAGATCAGGGATGTCTGGAAAAATATCCAGATGGCTCCATGAGGAAGCAAACCTAGTACCTTTGTCACAAGAGACAAGCACCTAACCTCTAGGCTACAGATACCCCCTAACTCATTCATTGACATTGTGCCAGGAGATTGTGTTTTTGCTTTTGTTTCACTGTGTATATTTCTCTATGTCACTAATTTGAATATAGTAGGTATCCAGAATTTCAATATTTGTGCTAGTCATGGTTTTCTTGGCAATATTAACTCTTAGTAAACGTATACTAGAGAATCTTCTTGAAGGCATAGTGATTAGATACATGCTGCATAGGATAGTGGTCTAGGATTCAATCTCAGAGTGAAATCAGGTTTCTCGGGTCAACCCAACCCCAATTTGATCATCATCATGTGCCGTCTCCACATCGAAGGTTGGCTGCAATGAATCTCAGCATCCTCTGTCTTTTGCCTTGGTGTTGCACACTGCCAGACTGTAACCTGTCCATTTCTTAAAGTTTCCCTCCCACTTATCTCTCGGTCTTCCTCTTGCTCTTCCCCCTCAACTTTCCCCTCTAGTAAATGTTTTATCATGGTGTCATGTCTTTTTATGTGCCCAAAATACTTTACTTGTCTGAATTTATTTCTCTTAATAATTGTTTCTTCATGCCTAGTTTTCCTAAAACATGTTTATTTGCCTGTTTTTCTGTCCATGAAACTCTGCCTATTCTTCTATATATCCACATCTCAAATGTATCAATTCTGTCTTCTAACTGCTTGTTCATTGTCCATGTTTCCGAGCCATACATTAATATAGGATATACATAGCATTTGATCATTCTCATGATCATTCCCAATTTTATACCAGAAAAATACAGGGCACCAGTGTTTATTGTTTTGGTTCATGATGTAGTGTGTGGGAAAAACGGGTCTGTCAGAATGGCTTGTCAGGTGACATGTCGTATTTTAAGAGTTAAGGATATAGTTTGTCATTCCTTTCCTTCTTGGCAGTAACTATGCTAGTTTCTTATCAGTATTATCGATATAAGGGAAGATTGCAGTAAAACTATGTAGCAATGGCGAAACACGTAATAACAAAGTACTGTAGTTTTACAATAACAATACACAACAATGTTTAGACCAAAAGGCCTTTATCAAGCAAAGGATACAAAAGAAGTATGGAAATTCACTTCTTACAGGGCACACTACATATACTAAAATCAGACAATAAATCCCTAAAGGCCTTAAACCTGGTTTATTGTAGTATAGATAGTTGGTGATCACAGCCATTGTCCCTGCAATTGAGATCTTCTGCCTGCCATTAAAGTGGAGTCCATAAGCATCAATAACTGTTGGCAGCTCCCACTTCTCCATCCAATACCTTCTTCCATGGCTTCAGTCAACTCTGATCGGGGGCTTCTTCTTTGAACACTCCATATCGACCACTTGTTCTTTGAGATTTGTATGTGATCTGAGCCTAAGAGCTATTGTACATTGTGCCAGTTATACGCCTACAAGTGGGCCAGCACATCTGATTTCTGCCACGCTTTTTATTTACTAGTGTAGCTTCCCTAGGCACTTACCTCAGTCACCTCTTATGACATGCCTTGTAGGTTGCAGTGTTACTGTTCTTTGCTCCCCTTGTGGGCCCCGGCAACAAACGAGAAAGATCGGGGGCTAAATTAGTACTTTACTCTGCCCAAGTGTGTCTCTTAGACTAGTGGAAGGAAGGAGACACCTTCTTCTTTGATAGGAGATACCTCACCCCAACTGATGCTGGATCGACCTGAGAGTCATTACGGTTGGAAAAAAGTTTTGTTTCCACTGTGGAGTTGAACTTGGACCACTAAGAAGTGAGTGCACTAACACTACGCTATCGCATCTCTTACGTAAAGATAAAGAGTTTCTTTTTATCAAGATAATAACATAAAGAATTTTCTCAGATTATGGTACTTGAGATTCTTATCGAACTTTCATTATGGCATAGTTTTCTGGCTACAGTATCAGTATGTTGCACTTTTAGGATGATAAACCCGCCCTTCTGTTGCCGGGGCCCACAAAGGGAGCAAAGAATAGTAACACTGTGACTTACAAGGCATGTCGTAAGAAGCAACTGAGGTAGGGGCCTAGGAAAGCTACCCTAGTAAATAAAAGTATCGCAGAAATTGGATATGCTGCCCTACTTGTAGGCGCATAATTGGCAGAACATACAATCGCTCTTAGGCTCGGATCACATACAAATCACAAAAGTGGTTAACAAGTGGTCGATATGAAGTGTTTGAAGAAAAAGAAGAAGGATGATAAAGTCACACATGTTGGCCGTGCTATTATGGAGCAGTGTGTAGGTTGGATGTTTTCCTTACCCAGAAAGGAAATAACTTTGACCTTACATAAACCCACATATACAGCAACACAATTCTTCAGAGAAGATCTTTCTGAACTGCATGATGTCGGGCATGATGTTGTGCATGATGTCATGCATGATGTCGGGCATGATGTCATGCATGATGTATGCATGATGTCGGGCATGAT
The DNA here is from genome assembly GCA_020796225.1 of Arion vulgaris. Taxonomy (NCBI): domain Eukaryota; kingdom Metazoa; phylum Mollusca; class Gastropoda; order Stylommatophora; family Arionidae; genus Arion; species Arion vulgaris. The sequence continues at coordinate 30,925,451 of CM036769.1, read as the reverse complement.
GTTGTGCAGTTGGGAGAGAGAGAGGCCAATGAGAAAATGTATGGAAGTTGTTATAGATGAGCTGCGTATGACTGCAGCAGATGTCGAACACCTCACGCAGGACATAAAAACATTTAGACCTGATGTCATGGGGTCAAGTTTTGACACTTTTGTACAAGGTAGATGATGATGATGAGCAGGAGGAGCTTTCAAATCTCAGAGGACTTCTTTTCTTTCCTACATTCCTGTTTTCCTCTCTCGTCAGGATAGGAAGAGATTTATAGGAAAGCCTTTTGTGTGCGCTTCATAAACACTGTTTCTCGTCACTTTTCTTATCGCTGAGATCCACCCCAGAGGACTGTTTGACTCAATGTGACATTGGTTTCTCTGTCATAAGCTGGTCAGTCTTCTACTCCACACAGAAAAGTGAAGTGTTAAAATCTTTATAAATATTAATTGCCGCGCCCCAGCGTGTTAGTAGCACGTTGGATTACGGGTGACTAGTCCTCTGTAAGTGCGGGTTCAACTCCAGCGGACTGGCAGAAAAGCTACAGGTTGCCCAGATTTACGGTGTTCGCGGAATGAGCCGAAGGTTCGATGTCCATGACACCGAGCGAAGAGCTTTCAGCTCAAGTGCTTCTGGATCGGAAAAAAATAAAAATATTAATCAATATCTTTGTTCTCCTTTCAGGATACTTTCAGATGCCTTATGAAATAGTGAGACATGAAATAGAGAGAACTTTCAAGGAAGCATGTGACCACATCAGTAACAGTATCAAGATATATCTGACAAGATGTGCGTATGGGTAATCTCCATCTGGCATTTACATACTTTTCAGAAACATATATCGCCCGAGTGGTTACCGGGCCCAAATTGGGGTGTAAAGAATAGAACCACTGTTACATGCCACGCATGTTGAAGGAGGTTGGCGTGGGCTAGCTACTCCACACCGTAAAACACAGATTGCTACAGATCGGAGAACGACCGAGTAAATACTGGCTGAAACGGACACATCGCGAAGGATAAACACCAGAACTCCAAATGGTGCTGAAGATGTGACGTAAATTACACCAATGCTAAATCTGCATGAATCAAATTTCCACATGAATAGAATTTATGGGGAGGTCTGGTACATCGGTCTGGGTGGTGATCGAGAGGAGAGAGAGAGTACATATATACTTCTATCATTCTCAGAGAACTATATAAGAATATACTAAATTATATCATCCATTATTACTGTATAAGAGGGGGACTGCCTAGAGTAGTTGATAGTAGCTCGGCCTGCTAGCTGTGAGACGCCTCATAGCTCGGGTTCGAACCTACTGTCCGGCATTTGTTCGAGTCCCTGGTCTTACTCAGGACGATAACGTGAGTACCTCTGAAGTCGGAGAAAATCTGCCTGTATGGCGAGGAATACTAATTACGAGTACATTGAGCACACGGCTGCCAGTGTAAGTAATTTACAATGTGCACGCTGCTGCCATTGTGAGAAATTGGAAAAACGGATTTTCACGCAAAAATCAGTTTCAGAGATGAAACTTCGTCTGAGTTGAAGCGGACGAAAGAAAAAAAAAAAAACTGTATAAGAATATACCAAATCTGTCATTATTATTGAAGACATATATATATATATCGGGGACTGAGTAGTTACGCGTTGCTTCGCGTTCCAATGGTTGGGGGTTCGAATTTCAACTCGCGTTCTTTTTACAAACGCCTTTTTCAGAGACCTCTAGGATTTTGCAGGAGCTATGGAGTTCATGCTTTGTTGATGTGCCATTTCTGCGGAGAGGGACCAAGCCATATGGGATAAATCTCGGTACAATGAAGTCAATTCTTCGACCTTATACCCCTTTTAATATATCCATTATTATCAGAAACGCAGTTAGAAGATAGAATTGATGCATTTGAGATGTGGATATATAGAAGAATAGGCAGAGTTTCATGGACAGAAAAACAGACAAATAAACAAGTTTTAGGAAAACTAGGCATGAAGAAACAATTATTAAGAAAAATAAAATTCAGACAAGTATTTTGGGCACATAAAAAGACATGACACCATGATAAAATATTTACTAGAGGGAAAAGTTGAGGGGAAGAGCAAGAGGAAGACCGAGAGATAAGTGGGAGGAAACTTTAAGAAATGGACAGGTTACAGTCTGGCAGTGTGCAACACCAAGGTGAAAGACAGAGGATGCTGGAGATTCATTGCAGCCAACCTTGATGTGGAGACGGTGCCTGATGATGATGATTATCATAAAACTATATAAGAATATACCAAATCTGTCATTCTCAATGGAGACATATAAACATCAAATTATTATCAGAATATGATATATGAGTATCATCATCCAATAGCTTGTCCTGAGCAGCAGAACTTTGTCACTCTAACAGTTCTTCGGAATTTCTCTTTCATAGTCCAGATGTCTCCCTCTGCAACGTCACGCTCAAATTATCAGTTACATCCTGAATCCATTTCTTCGTGGTCTTCCTATTCTCCTCTTTGCTGGGATGACTCCTTCCATAATGATCTTCTTCAACCATTCATGTCTTTTTATATGTCCAGAATATTTTGATTTTCTTATTTGTAGCATCAGCCAGTTTTCTTTGATTTTGAGTTCTTTCTGGATAGATCTATTTGTTCTCTTCTCTGTTCATGATATACGGAGAACTCTTCTGTAACATTTATATTCAAAAGCACATACGCCCATGTGTTGCGGGGTCCAAGGGGGCAAAGAATAGTAACACTGCGACCTACAAGGCATGTCATAAGAGGCGACTGAGGTTGGGAAGCTACCCTAGTAAATAAAAATGTAGCAGAAATCGGATGTGCTGGCCTACTTGTAGGCGCATAACTGCACAACGCACAATCACTCTTAGGCTCAGATCACATACAAATCGCAAACAGTGGTTAACAAGTGATCGATATGGAGCATTCGAAGAAGAATAAATACATATTTGTGAGAATATACGGTATCTTCCATTCTTATCAGTTAACTATATATGCTACCACATACTCAATATTTAATGTCAAATATGTTTCTGTAGATCATCCATCCATGACAATATCCAAGCCAGCGGAATCAAATTCTTCAGAGAAGGACCAATTGGATAGGAGGAACACATATGAGACTTCAGAAGTGGAGAGGCTCAAGAAACAAGTCAACAACTACAAGGCAATTATACAACAGCAGGAGGATCTTATACAGGTATTACTTGGGGTCAGGTGTCCCTGTGGCTAAGTGGTTAAGCCCTTTGCCTTGTGAGTCAAAGGCTGTGGGTTCAAGTCCGTGCCGTTCTGTTCCCGAGTGCAGTTTTTTCCAGAGACCCTAGGATTGTTGCTGGAACTACGGAGTTCGTGCTCTGTGCAATACTCTCGGCAGGTGGCGTGCCATTTCTGTGGAAAGGGACCGAGCCATATGGGGTAAAACCCGGTGCAAGGAAGTCAATCCTTCGACTTTTTTAGGGGTCAGGTGTAGTATAGATCGTTTCTTTTAGCACATTATCTATCTCTTCTTTAACCCTGTTTTGCCTTCAGCGTCAGGTCGAAAATACACCTGAAGCAAGCCTCTTCATAGTGGAATTTAATGTCTCTGATATTCTGTTGATTCATCGTTTACATAGTCATCCTCTGAGTCTGCTGCCGTTGTATCTGAGTGCTAGTGCCCTTTGTGGGAGACTGTCCTGTGGTGTAACCTTGATGCATGTTCGAACCATTTGGCCTGTTGTTTCTTAATATATTAAAGCACCATCAAGGATCCAACTTCTTCTGAATTTGTTGTTTCTGATCTAATCTCATTTTGTAATATTTAGAATTCTTTGTAAACACTTCATCTCTGTCGTTTAGATTCTTCTCTTCTCATTTGTTGTCTTGTACCAGCACAGTAACTAAATAATTACATTTCCAGTAGCCTTTTCAGATCTTAGGGTATGCAGTGCCTGTCACTATTTCTAGACCCTAGTGTGCAGAAGGTAGGAGCACCAATTCCTTTCTTTACGTCTGGAACGTTGAGTGTGGGATAGAACATGCAACCGTCTTGTGTCCGAGTTGATAGGCGAATGCTTATGCATTATGATAATCCGTCCCACAAGCACATTAACCCAATTAAAAAACACACACTGTGGCCGAATCAATTGTTGTTCACTTTTCGACCTCGTGTAGTTTTTTGGGGGTGGAGAGAATTATTGCGCAATTTTATGAACATATAGTTGTGTGGATAAATGACTGTTCCTTTATCACTAGCTAACAGAATGTCTTATCTGCATGTGCCATGAAGCATCGAAGGGAGTTTCAGTTTTCTATCTTGTGCCAGGTCTGTTGCATCTGTAGTTGTTAGTCTTTGATGTTGCAGGACATCTGTGATATTATGTATCCATCATGTTCTTGGTCTTCCTTGGGCTCTGCGACCAGGTTGCCAATTGTTATGTGCGCGAGATGGTAGTAGATCTGGTTTCATTCTCATTAGGTGACCGAACCATTTTATGTGTTGTCTTCTAATATGTTGAATGCATGGTAACAGAATGTGAAAGAGTAAATTAAGAGCTCGTAGCAATCAGAATTCATTGCGGTCAATTGTGAGTTAGTTTTACATTGAAACAAATCATATCACAGGCTGCAGCACATGGACAAATATATGGGAGCACGCCGTGGTAGTTGGTAGTTAATGTGTTAAAGTTGATTTTCGTTTTAGATGTTTTGTGATTAGTTTTTGTGGTTCTGATATAATTCTAAACTTTGCCATAATTTTAGGGTTTTTTTTATCCTGAGACAATTCTAAGCTTTGCCATAATTTTACTTTCCATTCCTGAGATAATTTTAAACTTTACCATAATTTTACTTTCCGTTCCTGATATAATTCTAAACTTTACCATAATTTTACTTTGTGATCCTGAGATAATTCTAAACTTTGCCATAAAATTTACTTTTTGATCCTCCCGACATAATTCTAAACTTTGCCATCAAATTTACTTTTTAGTCCTAACATAATTCTAAATTTTGCCATGAAATTTACAATTTTGATCCATCTGACACAATTCTAAAAATCGCCTTGAAATTTAAATTTTAGTCCTAACATAATTTGAAACTTTGCCATGAATTTTACTTTGTGATCCTGAGATAATTCTAAACTTTACCATAATAAAATTTACATTTTCAGCAATCAATAACATCACATTCACAATCGATTGAAAACTCATTTCTTCATGAATCTCAGCTGTTCAAAGAAAAGGAAACTCTCTCAGAACAAAAGAAATTATTTTTTGAGGAGAAAGCCAACTTTGAGAAAGAAAGACGGGCTTTCACTGAAGCAGCAAATCGTTTAAGCAAAGAGGTATGAAATTAAACTTCGGTATATTATTCTTATAGAAGTACATTTTTTTTAAATTTTATTTTTTTCCGATCCAGAAGCACTTGAGCTTTTCAGCTCCTCGGCTTGGTGCCATGGACATCGTAACCCTTCGGTTTGGTGCCACGAACACAGTAAATCTGGGGAATCTGTGGATTTTTCTGCCATCCCGCGGAATTGAACCCGCACACACAGAGGGATAGGGATAGTCACCCGTAGTCCAACTCGCTACGAACACGCTGGGCAGACTAACGTAGAAGTACATTAAAACTCACAACTTGGGATTAAAATGCGACAATTTTCTTTCAGATAAAGTCTTTCTAATATGTTTTACTTGTGGTGCTGGGGCCAGCAAAGGAAGAAAGAATAGTACCACTGCCCTACAAGACATGTTGTAAGATGCGACTGATGTAGGACCTAGAGAAGGTACCCTAGTAAATAAAAAGCATTGCAGAAATCGGATGTTTTCCTACTTGTTGGTGCATAACTGACACAACGTAAATCGCTTTTAGGCTCAGATCACATACAAATCACACAGAGTGGTTAACAAGTGGTTAATTTGGAGCGTTCGAAGAAGAAATGTTTTACTAATATGCTTATATAAATAATAGCAGTAGAAGATTAAGATGGCTGGTGCATGTGAGAAGATGGACAATAGCCGCATTCCACAACAGGTGCTGTTCTGTGAACTTTTGTAAGGGGAGAGGCTCCAAGGCTGACCACTGCTCAGATATAAGGATATCTGCAAGGCCTTTATGAGGAACTTTTCTATCGTTACCAACAAATGAGAAATACTAGCTTTCACAATTACTTTCACATTTTTAATGATTTTTCACACCTTTAGTGTCTTAGGGGATAGTGACTCTGTCCATTAACCCCGATGTTCTGAGTTCAAATCACGCTGTGGACAGTTGCAAATTGTTTAGCTGGATTTTTATAAAGGGATGATGGCACCACCGTTCAGAAAGCAATGGCAAACTACTGAACGTAATAATGCCTCGAAAAATCACAAACAGCGTTTAAAAGCTGGGGTTGATTCGCAAAGTCCTGTAAAGGATATGCAATTAACTTTAGTATCATTGACAAATGATGTATTACTTTTTTTTCGAAATAGTAGTACATTATAAATTGTAGTTGCATTCCGTAATTATATGGGAATTTCTATTATATTTTTAACATATTGTCTAAGGCCAAGTGGGGAGGGCGCAGTTGATCAGTCGTGGCCCCCGGCAACATAAGGCAGACTAACTCGGATGGGAAAAACCAAAATTCATGTTTAATGAGGGCTGAATTTTTATAAGTGTTTGATAGAACACTACTCTTCTTTGTAAGTTTACACAATATTATGAGTCCATGGTTATTTATTGATGAAAGTGTTAATAATGCTGATCCAAGAGTGAAAACTGGCAGCCCTGGTTAGAAGAAATTTGTTTTTTTTAAAGGGTTTTTAAAGCCGAAGGATTGAATTCATTGCACCGGGTTTTACCCCATATGGCACAGTCCCTCTCCGCAGAAATGGCACGCCACCTACAGTATTGCCAAGCACAACCCGAGCCACAATCTAGGTCTTGAAAGACTGAACAGAAGCGTCGTTACAACACTCCAAGTAAGGCTTAACTCAATTAGTTGTTTTAAATAAATTTGTCTTTACTAACAATATGTATGCATGGTCCAGATGATTGTGGTCTTATTTCTTAGAATTTTTACCTGACCTGCATCTTATGTTATCAGAGGCTAAATAGATCAGTTACTATTGTTTCTTATTAAAGCATTATCTAACAAAGTGTAAGATTAAAGAATGTGGAACCTTTCTATATTTTATATGGCAACAGTGTTAGCCTGTATTTCATTGACCGTGCATCGATGGTGATGTGGTCAGCAATCACACGCCTTATTTCCAGAGTATTTTGGTACCAGTTGAGCAGGTGACCTGAACGGCGTCAGAAAAATTCCACGTACGGAGCTGAACCCAGACCACCAGCCTTGTGCGGTTCACTAAAACTGCTAAGCGGCTCAATACAGTGTTAGGCCTGTATTTTTCATTGACCGTCGGCATACGATGGGTGATGTGGTCAGCATCACGCCGGCCGCCTTTACTTTCCCAGAGTATGTCTGGTACCCAGTTGAGGCTGGGTCGACCTGAGAGCCGTCGCGGTCGGGAAAAATTCCACGCACATTGCGGAGCTGAACCCAGACCACCAGCCTTGCGAGCGAGTTCACTAACAACTACGCTACAGCGGCTCTCCAATACAGTGTTAGGCCTGTATTTTTCATTGACCGTCGGCATACGATGGGTGATGTGGTCAGCATCACGCCGGCCGCCTTTACTTTCCCAGAGTATGTCTGGTACCCAGTTGAGGCTGGGTCGACCTGAGAGCCGTCGCGGGGGAAAAATTCCACGCGCACTGCAGGAGTTGAACACAGACCACCAGCCTTGAGAAGCGAGTTCACTAACAACTACGCTACCGCGACTCTCATATTGAACAAAGTGCCTTCCCCTATATTGAAATTTGACCTTGTCGTTTAAAATAGATTTCTGAAGAAATAACTGCTCAAATCTCATGAGGTCTTTGAAAGACATTTCCTGCAAGGTTGCAGACTGTGATAGCAACCATTTTCTCTTGATTAATGAACTGAAGCACTAGATTATATTTCTTGTTCATTTTTATTTCTAGAGGCAGTTACTACAAGAGGAACGGGCCAGGTTAATCAAACAGCATTTTCTCAGCATAAACTCTTTCAAAGAAAACAGACAGAAGAAATCAAAAGGAGGTAATCTATTGAATTATTTAATGATGTTCGTCCGTGTGGTGCCGGGGCCTGCAAGGGAAGCAAAGAAGATTAGTACCACTGCGACCTACAAGGCATGTCATATGAGGCAAGTGATGTAGGACCTAAGGAAGCTACCCTAGTAAATAAAAACAGCGAGAAATCGGATGTTCTGGCCTACTTGTAGGCGCATAACTAGCACAGCATACAATCACTCTTAGACTCAGATCACATACAAATCACACAGAGTGGTTAACAATTGGTTGATATGGAGCGTTCATCGAAGAAGATTTAATGATATTGACAGCATTTACATGCCTGCTTTGTGTTACCAGAGTCAAACATGGACAATGAGCAAAGTCCAGTTGCAAAAAATAACTACATGTGAACTGCAATGCCTACCATTAGTTAACAACAGCGCCAGAAAGAAAAAAGAGTCACCAACATTATCATAAGAAAGAAAGTTGATATTGCCTTGCTTGAATTACATTGAGAAACAAAGAATGAAGTGGTTCGACCATTTAATAAGACTGAAACCAAATATCACTGTATACAGAGTCTTCTACAACAGAACATCAGGAAAGAAGGTGAGAGGAAGATCACACACAAGATGGATAGATTGCATCATGGAATCCTTTCTATAAGCCAAAATAGCTATCGCCCAAGCCACAAAGGCAACCTATGACAACAACAGAAATCCACAACACAGAAACAATCCGGTAAAAGTGTGACAACAAAACAAGAAGAAAAGAAGAAGAAAATACACTTAAGCTGCAAGAACAATAAAAAATGTTATTCTTCATTTGTTGTACATGAAGCATTTGTTAAATCACTCATTGTAGTCTGTATGTGATTTGTGCCTTACAGCGCAAGTTCTTTGTGCCAGTTTGACACCTAAAGACCCTTAGGCCAGCACATCATGTTTCTGCATGCTTTATATTCGAATTTGTCTCCATGAATCGCTAACAAAAATTAAATGCAAAAACTTGACCCAGGGTAGGGTAGTCTATCTCCCCTATCCTAGACCTGTTAGACTCTAACCTTGTGGTCATGGTTTACCGGACTATATCCATACCCCAAACAGGACACAACAGACTGAAAATTCATAAATGTACAGAAAGCTGAAATTTGATGATATAGACTTGTAGACTGAGACTTGATACTGCAGAACACACATCTTTCATGCATGTTTACTATACAAGGATAAACAAGAACTAGTACGGTCAGTCACTGGACGCTGTTGAAGATATTGCGAAGGAGATCGGAGCACCTATGGACGTATCCGGAGTGCAAAGAAGATATTCCAAACTGAAACTGAAACAAGGATAAAACAGGGAAAAAATCTGACCTACCAAGACTGTTTCTACTTATGAACTGGGAATTGGTGGAAGAAGCCTCTGAAGTGAATCATACAGTTCATTGAAGCTATTAATGCTGTATCTGATGAATGGTGGATGCACATTTTGCCGCGTGCCAGTGTTCGTAGCGCGTTGGACTACGGGTGACTAGTCCTCTGTAAGTGCGGGTTTAACTCTGCGGACTGGCAGAAAAGCTACAGGTTCCCCTGATTTACGGTGTTCGTGACACCGAGCCAAAGGGTTATGATGTCCATGACACCGAGCCGAAGAGCTTTCAGCTCAAGTGCTTCTGGATCGGAAGAAAAAAAAATTGATAGGACCATCATCATTGCACTTTGGTGAGTAACCATGTGTGCTCTGATCTCTTTCTTACACAGAAAAATCTCAGCTGCAGTGCACTAGCTCCATAGCACCGGTGAGTGTCCCAGATGTAATTTTGAAGATAGTGAAGATATTTTTGTAGGAATTTTATTTTGAATCTTTTCTAATGAATTTTGCCCGGGCAGCAGCTTTCCAGCCTGCTCTTCTCAATTTTGAACTGCCAATGGTTTTTTATGTTCTTAAATTGAACACGGAACCTATGTTTTATTGTCTGTTCCAATAGGACTAGGAACTCGACTCCACCTACACTGAGATCAGGGATCTCTGGAAAATATCCAGATGACTCCACGAGTCAGCGAACCTGATGTCTTTGGCACAAGAGATAAGCACCTACCCTCTATGCCATAGAGACCCCTGGAGAAGAGAGGAGAAGGAAGAAGGAGAAAGTATTTTCTGACTTTGCCACGGATCATACAAAATGCGTAAACTAACATTTGAATTATTAATATGACATTGAAATGAATGAAAATCGTGGCATATCCTAAAGGACGTAGCCATCAACTACAGAAAACGAGTCGTTGATTTTCTAGACACCACTTATCATTGGTCATGCCAAAAAATTAGTGTAAGAGTTCCCCAAGGTTGTTTCCTTCACTGGTGTTAGCTAATTAACAGATTTGATCGATATATGTGATGAACAGCAGTGGTGATAGTACGATCCTTATCTTATGCCTGACCCAACGTGGAACTATTCTGATAGACCTGTGTTTGTTCTAACCGTACACTGACTGTTTATATAGATGCTCTTGTATAGATTAATATAGTAGTCCTTAATATCATAGAATGACAATACTTTCCACAACTTGTTTCTATTTACGCGGTTGAATTCTTCTTTTTTTTCCTGGTCCACAAACGCAGAATGTAGGTGTTTTTCCTATTGTACTTAATGTAGAGAAATCCATATATATTTGATATCCCTGTTAGCTTATGTTGATTAAATATTATTACAATTCAGATGGTCATATGAATCGCTTGCTGCCAGCAACACCACATTTCTCTCCAACAACGTCTAATAGCAAAGTCCTGACATTAGATATTCATACCAGCACAGGATTACTATGCACTACTGTGCCACTTTCTCCACAAGTCAGGTGAGTCTGCATATTTTTTCTTGTCTTCAATTTTGAATTTTGTGCAAACAAGTATAACATATTATCAATATGATAACAGGACCCTAGCTGGTGCTACAGAGTTTGTGTACTGTAGCTGAGATCTACCTGTGTAAGAAAGAGATCGGAGCACAAATGGTTAATCACCGAAGTGCAGTGAAGATGGTCCGATCAATGAATAAGATAAATTCTGAGACTAATAACATATATATGACCTTTTTCTTCTTTACAGACGGTCAGTTAGCAAGTGTTTTACTGTGATAACTTCTGAGTTTGTGCTTATCTCTCTTGTCTTTCAGCTCATCCATAAGTCACTTCTTCTTCCTTTGTGCGTTCTTTATCTACCAATTTTAATCACTCTTTGTGATATGTTTGATCTTTGCCAAGAACATGTATACGCTGCACATTGGTTTGGTAGGTCCCCTAAACGCTAGACTTCTACACGCTTAGGACACGTGCATCCATTTCAGCCAAACTTCCTTAGTCGCCTCTACGACATGCGTGGCAGGTAACAGTGGTTCTATTCTTTACACCCCAAATTTGGACCCGGTAACCACTCGGGATAAGTCACTTTCAAAAGACTGTCCTTGCGCAATTCCGCTTTGCCACACAACTCTGTCATCAGCTTGTTTTTCCAATGTGCTGGGACCAATAGAAAAATTTTTCATTGAGGACTTGCAGACATACTTTTATCTGAGCAGTGGGCCTTAGTGCCTCTTCCCCTATGAAAGTTCACAGAACAATATTTGTTTTGGTATGTGGCAATTGTCCATTCTTCTCACTTGCCCTAGCCATCTTAGTCTTCTACCTCTGCGTATGCCCATGATGGAAGGCAAGTTTGCATATATATAGTACATAACAAGTTGTAACATAATTTCAATATGATAAACTCTGATACATGTAAGTGTATACAGAAAAAGTGTAAAATTTATCAATTTTGTAAACTTTTAACAGTATGAGAAATTGTCAAATATTTCAAGTAAAATTAGCAACAAGAACTGTTGTACTACACCGAAAGGCATTAGAGAATAGATAGATAGATAAACCGTTGAGTAGAAATAGGGTGGTCTGTATGGTGAAGTGGTTAAGACATTTGCCAGTTCTGAAAGTTGTGGGTTCAAATCTAGACGAGTCACATGTGCAATTTTTCATTAGATTCCTAGGATTGTAAGTTTGTGCTTTGTGCAACACTCTAGGTAGATTTCTGCAGACAGGGGCAGTTCCATATAGGGAAACCCAGTGCATGAAGTCAACCCCTCACTTTTAGATTCTTTAGTCATGAGAAAATGAAGACAGTGATAAAAGACAAACACTTAGGCTGGATAAGAAACATAGAAACTAACCTTCTTCTTCTGCGTCCACACTAGATTGGGATTTCGATTCTCTAATAAAGGCAGCTGTCTGTCTCAGATTATCAGCCACACCATACAGTTTGTCTTGGACACTAGTGTAAGTGGGCCATCTCTTTCTTCTCAAGCCCTGCTACTGGGAAGTTCTGTAGGGATATAATTCCTATGATTTCTGCTTCCCCATTTGTGCCGACCTCTTCCTGCAGTAAGTTTTGGCCACCTTCATGATGGTGGGTCTGACATTCTTACCTTGTGGCTAAATCTCAGAGGCAGATTGGCGACCGTAGAATCCGTTATCCCATTCCTCATTGTGAGGGTCGTTGCACCATGTTATGCGCCTTACGGCCTGGTGCATCTGTTTTCTGCAAGCATTTGTTTCGGGTTAGCATTCCCTAGTGGACACATGCATCCGATTTCAGCCAAACCTCCTTAGTCGCCTCTTACGACATGCATGGCAGGTAACAGTGGTTCTATTCTTGGCATCCCAAATTTGGGCCCGGGAACCACTCGGCGAGAAACTAACCAGAGACCACCATATAAACTGTGTACCACAAGAGACTATCATATAAACTGCTGTACAATGGTCTATTGACAAAAGATGAAATCAAGTCCCACCAAAGATAAACCGACGAAGAATGGGGAAGTGAGGGGAGGGGGGGTGGAGGTCAAGGCATAATATCTCTCTCTCTCTTTAGCCTGTTACGCCTTTGACGTTTAGGGCAGCAACAAACGTACACCATTCTTCCCTGTTCATGGCCTTCCTCTGTATTGTGTTCCAGCTATGATTCATTTCCTTCAGCTCTTGCTCTATCGTTCTCCTCCAGGTCATCTTGGGTCTTCCACGCTTTCGCCTACCCTCTGGAGTCCATCTCAGTGCAGTTTTCGTGTCGGAGCCAGTCTCCATGCGCATCACATGTCCAATCCATCTCCAGGGTCGTCTTTAGGCATAATATACAATATGTATTTGTTCTTATTTGAAGTTATTTTTTTAAAATATATAATTTCGAATTTGAAGTTATTTTTTTTAAATATATAATTTCGAATTTGAAGTTATTTTTTTTATTTCAGAATTCTAAGTTTTTTTCAAAAGTTATCAAGAAGTTATAAAATATATAATTTCGAATTTGAAGTTATTTTTAAAAATATATAATTTCGAATTTGAAGTTATTTTTTTAAAATATATAATTTCGAATTTGAAGTTATTTTTTAAAAATATATAATTTCGAATTTGAAGTTATTTTTTAAAAATATATAATTTCGAATTTGAAGTTATTTTTTTAAAATATATAATTTCGAATTTGAAGTTATTTTTTAAAAATATATAATTTCGAATTTGAAGTTATTTTTTAAAAATATATAATTTCGAATTTGAAGTTATTTTTTAAAAATATATAATTTCGAATTTGAAGTTATTTTTTTAAATATATAATTTCGAATTTGAAGTTATTTTTTTAAATATATAATTTCGAATTTTGATGTTTTATGTTGTTTTATTTCAGCAGCCAGTTCTCAGCAGGATGTTTATCTTCAGACAAGTCTGATCACCAAGGAAGCATAAGCACATACAGCATAGATCAACATTGCAATCCTGCAGTACAGCTTTCAGTGTTGGCAACACACTCTACAGTAGAAACAGCACACTCTGCAGGGAATCCTAAATCTTCCATTTGTTCATCATCCACAGATGTTCTCGCCTGTGCTGAAAAAATCAATGCCCTTCTAATGAACAGTCATCATCATCAAGTAGCTTGTCCTGAGCAGAACCTTACCACCCCAACAGTCCTCCGAAATTTCTCTCTCTCACAGGCCAGAACATTAGATTCCAATGAGCAGTACATTCCAAAAAACTAATTAAGAAATGATGCCTTATTATCAGCTCTGCTTGTTTTCAGGTTTTTCAATAATTTTAAATATCCATTCCAATCATTCATCATGGCCTGAAGATCAACTATTCAATCCATCAATCATGCTGGGTTATCAGTTATATGAGGACTTTCATCATAGCACTCCGGACATGTCCATAGGGGCTCCGATCTCCGTCTCAGCAAATCCAGTGGCCCAACACGCCAGTTTGATGTTGATTAATCATGCTTGGTAATATCTTGTAGTGGACGTCTGTAGCTTAAGCGGTAGTGAGTTTGATCACAACCCAAGAGAACCTGGTTCGAACTCTGCGGCGGGCAGTTTGAAAGCAATTTTGTCCCTGTTGATTTTTATGAACTGTAAAAATAGACCTCACCATTCAGAAAGCAATGACAAACTACAGAACGTATAAATGGTGCCTAGAAAATCAATGACTCGTTTACTGCGATTGATGGTGACATCCTGTGAAGGATAAGCAACTATTTTCAAAATGTCTTGTTGGGCAGCAACAAACACATTCATATGTTGTTGTTTCTGTAACAGTTTAATTTGTTACACAGACATGGAGGAATTATCAAAATGTTTATACTTTTATCTTCTTCTTTGCGTTCTTTCTTTACGACCAATTTTAATCACTCATTGTGATATGTTTCATCTTTGCCAAGAACGTGTATACGTTACACATTGGTTTGGTAGGCCCCTAAATGTATAGACTTCTACAGCTTAGGGCATGTGCATCCGATTTCAACCAACCCTCCTTAGTCGCCTCTTACGACATGCGTGGCAGGTAACAGTGGATCCATTCTTTACACCCCAAATTTGGGCCCCGGTAACCACTCAGGCGAATATGCTTTTATCTGATACCATCACCATCTTGCATATCCTTTGTAGACTTTAGCTCTCATCACAGCTTGGCTGAAGAACTCTTGATTTCTAACTACTTAGGTGTATCTATCTGATACATTGTGACAAAACTATGGTTTATTTTTTACATTGACAATGTGAATTATCAAGATTTTGTCTATATATAATTGAATAATTGTGCTAAAATTATTTATTTATTAAGTTATTTTTTTATGTTGACATGGTGAATTAACGCAATGTTTGCCCGCCTGCCCAGCGTGTTCGTAGCGCGTTGGACTACGGGTGACTAGTCCTCTGTAAGTGGTTCAACCGCGACTGGCAGAAAAGCTACAGGTTCCCCAGATTTATGGTGTTCGTGGCAACGAGCCGAAGGGTTGCGATGTCCAATGACACCGGCGAAGAGCTTTCAGCTCAAGTGCTTCTGGATCGAAAAAAAAACGCAATGTTTATAATTATAATGAACAGATGGGGTACATTAACTTTATAGGTAACTCATCCAGAAGAATGTAAACCTCTGCTGCTTTGCTCCTATAGCCGAATGGTTTGGGGAGTATCCTGAGTGGACTCTTTGAGTCCCTAAGGCAGTATGTCACTGTATTCATCTGTATTCTGGAAACTCCTGTGATTTTGCTGGTGCCAAGCTGTATCTGCCTTGCCGTTGTCTTGAATATCAGCTACATGGGGAGGGAGGAACTGCTGTATGAGCAACAGCTATCCTTCATATTAGCATGCCCACATAACACTTCCTGGAGATGCCCAGACTGAGACAACTTGCTGACATGAAACGAACTAGGAAGAAGCAGAAATAAAATTCATCCCTTGTCTTTTGAAGCTAACAGAATGCTATCATCATCGTATATATATATATATATTGCTGAAAAATTATGACAAAATTAGGTTTATTTTTCTTTCTCTGTTGTCAGAGATGATAAAAATATTGATTTTATTATGAAATGTTAATGTTGAAATTATATTTGATCTCGGTTGCTTCTATTTTTTAAACAAATATTTTACATTCAATATTTATTTATTTATATATATATATATCACAGAAAGACACATTTCTGCACTGTAGAGGTTTATTTGGTTTAGTTCTGCGCCATAGAGGTATATTTTTACACTGTACATGTTTAGTTCTGCACTTTAGAGGTTTATTTCTGCACCATAGAGGTTTGAAAGTTCCACCTCTGCAGCCGTCATGCTCAAATCATCAGTTACATCCTTATTCTATCTAAATATATTATATCTAAAATCTATATTCTCCGTGGTCTTCCTCTTTCCCCGTGTGCTTCCTTCCATAACGGTCTTCTCCAACCCTTTGTGATTTTTATATGTAAAAATACTTCAATTTTCTCATTCTTATTTGTAGCATCAGCCAGTTTTCTTTGATTTTGAGTTCTCTCTAGATATATATGTATATATATTTGTTCTCTTCTCTGTCTGTGGTATATGGAAGACTCTTCTGTAACACAGTTCCGATCCCACTAAATAAAATTTCCTGTAAAATTTTTCAGACCTTAGGGTGTGGTCACATCATATTTCTAGGCTCTAGTGTGCAGGAGGTAGGAGGCCAATTCCTTTCTCTCGTGGGGACGTAGAGCTTGGGATTGAACCAACAACCCTCTTGTCCGAGTCGATATGTAAACTCTTATGCATTGGGCTAATCTGTCCCTCCTACTACTAATACTACTATCATTACTCCTACTAATACTACTATCATTGCTCCGACTATTATTACTCATAAATATTTTTGTTCTACTTTTAGTAGAACACATATCTGGTTTCCAGTAGAACACTGGACTGCAGCTATCACTCTCCTATTACTACTACCACCACATCCACCACCACTACTATTCCTCATCAAGTATGTCATCTGTACATCATTTCATCTTTAGTCATCACACTGCTACCGGGTTGTTGCCCAGTGTTGTGGTTTTTCTGTTTTTATCTTGCGCTGTTCTAATGGCATTGGTGGTTGTTATTTTTGCTTTTTGACAGGATTCTTCTATGCCATCTAACCATCTTTTTCATGGTCTTCCTCTCACCATCTTCCCTGATGTTCTGTTGTACAGTGCAGATAATTGCAGCCCCATTGACAATTCAAAGTTGCCAGGTACAAATTGAGTTGTGTTTATTTACTATTTAAACCGGTTCTGACTAGCTCGTCCTCGTCACATTTGTTCATCGCCCCTTCCGCACTACAATTACACACCGTCACACAACCTTGACCTATACTACGTCATAACTGAACCTTCTCATTTTCATACATATATGCCAGATTAGCTCCATTCACGGGCTGCATACTTGAAACCCCGTAGAAGACTCTGTATAATTGTTTAGTTTGGATGCATTCCTATTAATTGGCCACACCACTTCATTCTTTGTTTCTCAATGTAATTCAAGCAAGGTTCAATGTCCATCATTGATTATACCAATAATAATACATTCCAATTTATGCTGAAGCAGCAATTTATGCAAGTACCAAAGTGGAACTTAATTTTCAGCCGTTACTTTTGTATTTATTTTTCTAATATGATATATGATATATTACAATATATTATAATATGATATATTACATATCATTTAATAACATACCTGGACATATATATATGTATTTTCCTTTTGAGGGTATCGAAGAGCAGCACACTTGTCGTCAGGTTCTACATTATTGGACAGGAATCCATGATGGCCCAGGTTAACTCTTAGTGGACTAGGGCAAAAGCCATTTTTTTTTATAATAACAAACGCCCTTTAGTGTTGAACCTGGTAAAAAGGCCTCTAACCTAAAACCATGTAGTGTAGCCTTTGGTCCACAAAGAGTTAATTAAGAGGAGAAAATGGCAATTGGTAGAGCATACCCTATGGAAGACACAGTCGAGTGTCACTAGACAAGACTTGAATGGAACTCACAAGAAAACAGAATAGAGGACAGGCTAAACAGACCTGGAGATATAGTCTTCTTAAGGAACTGAAGGGTGCTCGACTAGCCTGGGAAACCATAAAGAAAACAACCAGAGATCGGGAAAAGTGACAGATCGGGAAAAGTGACAGATCGGGAAAAGTGAAGTCGGAAAAGTGGCGAACACTGTGAGGAGCAAAGAGGAATAAGTCCACAGTATTTGATTCATCTGCTAATTGCATCTGTGTGTTGCCGGAGCCAGCATGGGAAGCAAAGAATAGTACCACTGCGACCTACAAGGCACGTCGTAGAAGCGACTGATGTAGGACCTAGGAAGATACCTAGTGAATAAAAAGGATGGACTCAAATCTCAAACATGTTCATTTGTCTGTTGTGTGACGGACTCAAATCTCAAACATGTTCATTTGTTTGTTGTGTGACTGACTCAAATCTCAAACATGTTCATTTGTCTGTTGTGTGACGGACTCAAATCTCAAACATGTTCATTTGTCTGTTGTGTGACGGACTCAAATCTCAAACATGTTCATTTGTCTGTTGTGTGACGGACTCAAATCTCAAACATGTTCATTTGTCTGTTGTGTGACGGACTCAAATCTCAAACATGTTCATTTGTCTGTTGTGTGACGGACTCAAATCTCAAACATGTTCATTTGTCTGTTGTGCGACGGACTCAAATCTCAAACATGTTCATTTGTTTGTTGTGCGACGGACTCAAATCTCAAACATGTTCATTTGTCTGTTGTGCGACGGATTCAAATCTCAAACATGTTCATTTGTCTGTTGTGTGACCGACTGAAATGTCAAACATGTTCATTTGTCTGTTGTGTGACGGACTGAAATCTCAAACATGTTCATTTTTCTGGTGATGTGACAGACTCATTATTTTGTACACATTTCTAAAACATATAAATTGTTGAAAAGTTCAGCTAATGTTTTGTCATTGTTTTTTTCCTGTTATTTGATGATGACCCAAGTGTTACATGGTTACTTACTAATATGAATTTCCTACAACCACCAGTCCCAGATATGGGACAGAACACAACCAGAAAACAACCAGAGATCGGGAAAAGTGACAGATCGGGAAAAGTGACAGATCGGGAAAAGTGACAGATCGGGACTAAGTCCACTAAGAGTTAATCTGGGCCATCATGGATTCCTGTCCAATAATGTAGAACCTGACGACAAGTGTGCTGCTCTTGATACCCTCAAAAGGAAAATACATATATATATGTCCAGGTATGTTATTAAATGATATGTAATATATCATATTATAATATATTGTAATATATCATATATCATATTAGAAAAATAAATACAAAAGTAACGGCTGAAAATTAAGTTCCACTTGTTTTTTTCCTGTTATTTGATGATGTCCCAAGTGTTACATGGTTACTTACTAGTCCCAAGTGTTACATGGTTACTTACTAATATGAATTTCCTACAACCACCAGTCCCAGATATGGGACAGAACATGGTTGAATGTCCCAGACATGTGACAAAGCACGATTGACTCGCTGATGCATGACAGAACATGGTTGAATGTCCCAGACATGTGACAAAGCACGATTGACTCGCTGATGCATGACAGAACATGGTTGAATGTCCCAGACATGTGACAAAGCACGATTGACTCGCTGATGCATGACAGAACATGGTTGAATGTCCTAGACATGTGACAAAGCACGATTGACTCGCTGATGTAGGACAGAACATGGTTGAATGTCCCAGACATGTGACAAAGCACGATTGACTCGCTGATGTACGACAGAACATGGTTGAATGTCCCAGACATGTGACAAAGCACGATTGACTCGCTGATGTATGACAGAACATGGTGGAATGTCCCAGACATGTGACAAAGCACGATTGACTCGCTGATGCATGACAGAACATGGTTGAATGTCCCAGACATGTGACAAAGCATGATTGACTCGCTGATGTATGACAGAACATGGTTGAATGTCCTAGACATGTGACAAAGCACGATTGACTCGCTGATGCATGACAGAACATGGTTGGTTTTGCTTTCTAATAACTGTGTTCAAGAGGTGAAATAAGTAGTATACCTAACAAGTGAGACATGGGAATAATCAGCATGTATATACTCCTGTAGCTCAAGCAGTAGTGAGTTCGATCACAAACCCAAGTGTACCTAGTTCAAATCCCACGGTGGGCAAATTTGGAAGCAAATTCATTTCCGTGGGATTTTACAAAAGGTAAAAATAGACCTCACTGTTCAGAAAGCAATGGCAAACTACTGAACGAATAAGTGGTGCCTAGAAAATCAATGACTAGTTTACTGTGGTTGATGGCTACGTCCTTTAGGATATGCCACAATTTTCGATTTTCATATACTCCAAATAAAACTTGGGTGACACTAAGCACCATTTAGTTCTACCCAGAGTGCTATAAGATTGATTTGAATAACAAAGCATATTTGATGACAGCAACATTATATTGTCCCTAGACACGCAGGAGTTAGGGGTAATGAACGAGCTGATAGATTGGCTGGCTTGATTACAATATCAGAAGGAGCTGCTATGGATCCAAATGACATTCTTCACGTACTGAGAGTCTTTCCGAGCAGAAGAGTTTCAGGGCTGTGAATCCACTCGCTGACCAGATTGAGAGAGATGGGTGTCAATATTGATGCAGCTTGAAAAGAACAACATAATAAATATGCAAAGAGATTTATTAATCAACATCGAACTGGCGTGTTGGGTCGCTGGATTTGCTGAGCGGAGATCGGAGCACCTATGGACATGTTCGGAGTGCTATGATGATAGTCCTCTGATAACTGATAACATTATAAGCTATAATACTTCAAGTATGAGGTATACATTCCATTCCTTAATATTTACTTTTTGTTCCCTAAACAAAATCTTGCATTTTTAATTTATCCCAGTTTAAAATGTCTTTGTAAATTCTTAAATTATCACAATTTATGTTTGTCTTGATGAAATATTTTGGCAACGTTGAATGTCACAGTTTTTTTGAGAGAACTGTAATGGAAGACAAGGTCCCTGGAGTACAAGGCAGGGGATGACCAAGATGAAGGTTGTTGCAGGACATTAAAGAAACCTTGAACATGACGCTGGAGGAGGCTGGAGAACTTGCTAGTGAAAGTTTTTCAGGCGGATTATGATGAAAGTTACGTTCCACATGATGACGCTGGAGGTGGCAGGAGAACTTGCTAGTGAGTTTTTTGGGCGGGCTGTGATGAAAGTGACGTTACACACTTTGACGCAGGAGGAGGCAGGAGAACTTGCAGTGAAAGTTTTCAGCGGATGTGATGAAAGTGACATTCCAAGATGACACTAGAGGAGGCAGGAGACCTTTGCTAGTGAAAAGAGTTTTTCAGGCAGGCTATGATGAAAGTGACGTTCCGCAAAGTACAAGCTACTTGATGTTTTTCCTCACCCCTTCTTTGTGTACCTATTTACAGCTGTCATTGACTAAGTGCCATCTCCACATTGAAAATCAGCTGCAATGGATCTCTAACAAGTCCTGTGACGGGTGGTGCAATCGACCAAACAGATATTTGTCCATCTCTTAACCTTGGCCACCCATACCACTATATTGTTTTTAAAACACCACTCCCTGGACTCCGGAGCAAAAACTGCATAAAACAGTCATATTCAAAACTAGGCACTTTGGCACTACTACTTAAACTAGGTACTTTGGCACTGCTACTTAAACTAGGTACTTTGGCACTGCTACTTAATTTAGGTACTTTGGCACTACTACTTAAACTAGGTACTTTGGCACTACTACTTAAACTAGGTACTTTGCACTACATTAAACTAGGCACTTTGGCACTACTACTTCTCTGAACTCCTGTATAAGGTATCAATAAATTTCCTCCAACCAGATCTGTCTTGAGCAAGCCAACTTCTTTCATACCAGGTCTCTTCCTGTTTCTCTTTCAATGTCTACAGTTTATCTCTGTATCCTTTATTGTTTTGCAAGACAAAGATATCTGTAAGTCTACATGGACTTACCAGTCAACCAAATAACTTCGTAGCACTAAGTTCTCTAGAAAATTTTTGGACTTAGCATCAAATTTACTGACAATATTTACTGGCAACTGTTGTCTTTTAGCTGCTTGTTCAGTCTCCATGAAATATGACAAAATTTTAATATTCTATCAATCCAAATCTCAAAGGTTGTAATTTTGTCATTACATGAAACTTGCCCCGCCATTCACTGTTGACTAATCTCTAGAGGAAACCTATTTAATTTGAATATTAATTGAGATTCAAACATTTCCGTCATGCGGTGCCGGGGCTTGCAAGGGAAGCAAAGAATAGTACCACTACGACCTACAAGGCATGTCGTAAGAGGCGACCGATACCTAGGGAAGCTACCCTAGTAAATAAAAAGCGTCTTGAGAAATCTGATGGGCCTACTTGTAGGCGCATAACTGGCACAACAGACAATCTTTCTTAGGCTCAGATCACATACAAATCACACAATGGTCAATCTGGAGCGTCTCAAGATGAAAGAAAGAAACATTTGTTATTCTTATAAGAATAATCACTTGAAATTCATTATTGGAGTCAGTATCCGTTTTAGAATACAGCTATTTGTATAAATTTTCAGTACGTTTTTTCTCCGGATATAGTGGATACAAAGCAAAAGGCTGTCCCTGCAAAATTTGGACTAACAGATGTGACGAAAAACACTATCTATGAAGTGCACACAAAAGCCAATTCTAGGAATCTCTTCTTATAGTATCTTATCCCGACGCTGTGAGTCAAAATATCTTATCCTGACGCTGTAAGTCAAAATAATATCTTATCCTGACGCTGTAAGTCAAAATATCTTATCCTGACGCTGTAAGTCAAAATAGTATCTTATCCTGACGCTGTAAGTCAAAATAGTATCTTATCCTGACGTTGTAAGGCAAAATAGTATCTTATCCTGACGCTGTAAGTCAAAATAGTATCTTATCCTGATGCTGTAAGGCAAAATAGTATCTATATCCTGACGCTGTAAGGCAAAATAGTATCTTATCCTGATGCTGTAAGGCAAAATAGTATCTTATCCTGACGCTGTAAGGCAAAATAGTATCTTATCCTGATGTTGTAAGGCAAAATAGTATCTTATCCCGACGCTGTAAGGCAAAATAGTATCTTATCCTGATGCTGTAAGGCAAAATAGGAGTAGAGGAAAGAAAAAGAATCACTTAGAAAATTTATTTTATTAAAGAACTAATAAAAATATTCAATTAAGTTTGCTATCTTCTTTACATCAAATGTCAACACAATTTCTACTGTGAGCTGGCCGTTCTTTGGCAAGTTTGTTTCAAGACCAGTATAGTGGTAGCTCGGGACCTGGGTGGTTTACAACTAAGACCTTTTATATGGATGATGTGGTTTAAAAAGTTAATGTTTCATTACAATAATATTGTTGGACACTTTTTTTTTTTTTTTTTTTACTAGAAGCCACGTTAATGAGAGTTTTATAATTCTAAAAACAAATCGCTTGTAAAAACATGGCTTTTGCTCTGCTACACTAAGGGTTAATGCATAGTTTCAACTTTTATTTTTAAATTCTTTTTTTTTACCTCCATTGAATTAATTGTGCCCAACTGAGGAAATAGCTACGTACAGAAAGAGTTAAATGTTGAAAGTTTGAAAGCTTATGGAAAGAAGAGAATATTTGCAAGACACAATTTGCAAGACACAATTTGCAAGACACAATTTGCAAGACACAATTTACAAGACACACAATTTACAAGACACACAATTTGCAAGTTCTGATTTGTTTATTGACATAATTTTTGCATGAACTGACAGGCAGAGATTATTTCCATGTATTAACTCAATCATCATTATTATTATTATTATTATTATTATTATTATTATACAGTACATCTTTGTTATGTTATACTATACCCAGTTCGTCTTCTATGGTGGTAAATATGACTAAATGAAAGATGAGGGCAGGGGAAAAAACAAGAGAACAAAACAATGAATCAGAATATTAAATATCAATTGTAATTAGTGATATTAAATCACATGGAAAATTCAATTTAAAAAAAAAAGTTGCAAGTCAAATCATCAGAAAAATTGAATGGAAAAAAGTTCAATCCAATCAACAGAAAATATGGAATGGAAAAAGTTGATTCAAATCAAATCAACAGAAAATATTAAATTGGAAAAAGTTGATTCAAATCAACAGAAAATATGGAATGGAAAAAGTTTGATTCAATCAAATCAAAAACAGAAAATATTGAATTGGAAAAAATGGAACAGTCAAAAATCAGTTGAAATGCTTCATCAATTCTCTATAGCAGCTTGTAAGTACAGATTAGCTAGCTCTTACACATTGAATTTGATTTGGGTTCTCAAACTTGCACATCAATAACTGATAACAAAACCAGTCAACTGTAGGCTTCCAACATTGTCTCCAGTGTACTTATGACAACATAACTGTCTCCGGATAAGATTGGTTCACATAAGTTTCATTCATACCACACATTCATTACTTTTTCATACCACACATTCATTACTTTTTTCATACCACACATTCATTACTTTTTTTCATACCACACATTCATTACTTTTTTCCCCATTAGAACTGGACATCCAATTTGATTTTGCAATTTTGTTCTAACTACCCAAAAGCTAACAGTAAGCCAACATGTAACAAGAATGAAATATATCAGTTCTATCAAGAAATTTTACTTTCAACAGAAACTCACAATACATGCATTACAGATTGAAATCATCTTGTACATAACTATCCCTAATTCTTTACTGCTTTTGTAATCCCGCTTTTTTTTTTTTAGGCCGGTGTAGGACGGGGAAGGGGAGACATGAGTCGGAGGAATTTAATGGCTGCATGGCAAGTGTAGTCATCTCAAAACTAAAGATTTTTTCTTTATGCTCCTAACATAAAAAAACTTGACCTTACCGGGGATCGAACCTAGGTTTTATGCATGGAGCCTGCGCTTTAATCAATTCGTCCAGACACCAGTGCTCTAAATACTCAAAATAATAAAGCTACCAGTAAGCCATATGTAACAAGAGTTAAATATCAGTTTTTTTACACAGAAATTGTACATGAACAGAAATTCAAAATATATGCATAAGTTATAAATCTGCTACACGACTTTATTTCTTGAGATTAAATTTCACAAATAAATAGCTCAGAAACAGGAAAGATGCGAGGAGAAGCAGGAAAGATGCGAGGAGAAGCAGGAAAGATGCGAGGAGAAGCAGGAAAGATGCGAGGAGTAGCAGGAAAGATGCGAGGAGTAGCAGGAAAGATGCGAGGAGTAGCAGGAAAGATGCGAGGAGTAGCAGGAAAGATGCGAGGAGTAGCAGGAAAGATGCGAGGAGTAGCAGGAAAGATGCGAGGAGTAGCAGGAAAGATGCGAGGAGTAGCAGGAAAGATGCGAGGAGTAGCAGGAAAGATGCGAGGAGAAGCAGGAAAGATGCGAGGAGAAGCAGGAAAGATGCGAGGAGAAGCAGGAAAGATGCGAGGAGAAGCAGGAAAGATGCGAGGAGAAGCAGGAAAGATGCGAGGAGAAGCAGGAAAGATGCGAGGAGAAGCAGGAAAGATGCGAGGAGAAGCAGGAAAGATGCGAGGAGAAGCAGGAAAGATGCGAGGAGAAGCAGGAAAGATGCGAGGAGAAGCAGGAAAGATGCGAGGAGAAGCAGGAAAGATGCGAGGAGATGCAGGAAAGATGCGAGGAGATGCAGGAAAGATGCGAGGAGAAGCAGGAAAGATGCGAGGAGAAGCAGGAAAGATGCGAGGAGAAGCAGGAAAGATGCGAGGAGAAGCAGGAAAGATGCGAGGAGAAGCAGGAAAGATGCGAGGAGAAGCAGGAAAGATGCGAGGAGAAGCAGGAAAGATGCGAGGAGAAGCAGGAAAGATGCGAGGAGAAGCAGGAAAGATGTGAGGAGAAGCAAGGAGAAGCAGGAAAGATGTGAGGAGAAGCAGAAAAGATGTGGATGCCATAGAAGGGAACATGATCGAACTGGATGGAAATTGGTTTCTGTCTTAAGTACTCTTGTAAGCAAGAAGTATTGATACAAATCCTTGAAATTGTAAACCCTAGTCCAGATGGACACAGATGGGTGTTGATATTGCCACAGCCTGAAATGAACCGTGAACGCCATACCAAATATTGAAAAAGATTGATTAATCTACATCGAACTTGCGTGTTGGGCCGCTGAACGCTGCTGGATTTGTTTGAGGCGGAGATCTGAGCACTTATGGACATGCTCGGAGTGATACGATAGTCCTCATATAACTGAACATGAAACAGCTTATACAATTTTGTCCACAATCTTGAGTCATTAGCATCAATCGGATTACATTCTGAGCAGACATTCATACTACGTTTTTATGCCTCATTTATAAAAGATCCTATCTCACGGATGTCTCATTCTGTCTACATTATTTCTGCACTATTCAAGCAGACATGAAAGTCTTTTTCCCCAGCGGATTTAACAAATGATATAGATGTCCCAACCAGTTACAAAATATCCAATCGCATAGCTCTTACAGTCTACACCATTACCTGCACCATAAACTGATAGGTTATCGAAATCCAGCAAACTTATGCAGATCATTATGTGAAATAAATATCACACACAAATGAAATTTAGCTCTGGGTAGAAAGAAAGTAGAAAGTATCTAAAAATATTTTGTCAGTACTTCTAAACAAATGTAATCTATTTGCTTCAGATTCTCACCCACAATGATTTATTCTCTCTACTATCCAAACCATTACCCAATTTTGCTCAGCGGAACTGTCCAGTTCTAACAACATTCTCACGTCTGCAATAATCACAACACTTACATTCAGAACTTAAAGTGCAATTCATAACCCAATTTATTTAAAAAAAAGTTCTAACCTGCAACTCCATTCATAGCAAAATCAACAACTTTTATAAACACAACTTGCAACTTGTTATGAATCGGAGATTTATTGTCTAAGTCTTGAACACAATCTTACTGGATCAAATTTATGTATTCCCATCTCATTCTGTTTTAATATTTAATTATATCTCAACACCTGAGAAAATCTACCTGACGTAACACCTGAGGAAATCTACCTGACGAAACACCTGAGGAAATCTACCTGACGAAACACCTGAGGAAATCTACCTGACGAAACACCTGAGGAAATCTACCTGACGAAACACCTGAGGAAATCTACCTGACGAAACACCTGAGGAAATCTACCTGACGAAACACCTGAGGAAATCTACCTGACGAAACACCTGAGGAAATCTACCTGACGAAACACCTGAGAAAATCTACCTGACGAAACACATGAGAAAATCTACCTGACGAAACACCTGAGAAAATCTACCTGACGAAACACCTGAGAAAATCTACCTGACGAAACACCTGAGAAAATCTACCTGACGAAACACCTGAGAAAATCTACCGGACGAAACACCTGAGAAAATCTACCGGACGAAACACCTGAGAAAATCTACCTTACGAAACACCTGAGAAAATCTACCTGACGAAACACCTGAGAAATCACCTGACGAAACACCTGAGAAAATTACCTGACGAAACACCTGTAACACCTTGAGAAAATATACCTACCTTAACACCTTGAGAAAATCTACCTAACGTAACACCTTGAGAAAATCTACCTAACGTAACACCTTGAGAAAATTTACCTGAGAAAATCTACCTGACGTAACACCTGAGAAAATCTACCTGACATAACACCTGAGAAAGTATACCTGGCTTAACGCCTGACAAAAAATACATGGCAAACAATACTTGACAAACACTAACTGACGTAACACCATATTCACAACCTATGCCTTAATCAATATGGGATTTAACCAAAACATGACTGTTCCTTCATAACCTTTAATCAAGCGAATCCAACATGACATTAAGCTACAGTTCTACGACCTGTCAAATAAGCAATAAGGGTGTCACACAATTCTAAGAACTCCAATATATGATGCGGTTGTGGAAGTGTTTTACTTTCCTTTGTGTCCGTACGCACGTCCATAGATAGATGAGCACTGGAGTGTGGAAGACTGGTTGTGCTGCTGGTGCCGACGTTAAGATTGTTAGCATCAGATGGAAGACTGGTTGTGCTGCTGCTGGTGCCGACGTTAAGGTTGTTAGCATCAGATGGAAGACTGGTTGTGCTGCTGCTGGTGCCGACGTTAAGGTCGTTAACATCAGATGGAAGACTGGTTGCGCTGCTGCTGGTGCCAACGTTAAGGTTGTTAGCATCAGATGGAAGACTGGTTGCGCTGCTGCTGGTGCCAACGTTAAGATCGTTATCAGATGGAGGACTGGTTGTGCTGCTGGTGCCGACGCTAGGATCGTTAACATCAGAAGGATCATCGCTAATATTCATGAAGTCCAGAACAAAGCTTTTAACATTTAAGCGTATCTTGTCATCGTAGAATAGCTGCAGGCTAAGTTTAGACTGAGGAGAATATCAAACACAGTGCAGAGACATTAACACGTTGATAAAATAAGACTATCTTATCTATATATTCTCTTGCCCTGTCTTGCCGCGTGGTGTTAGGTTGAAAAACGAGGCACTTGGAGCGAGTCGCCTTACACTTTGTGCAAGGTGGAATTTAGTGCCTCGAACGCCCACCTGCCCAGCGTGTTTATAGCGCGTTGGACGGCGGGTGTCAAGCTCCTGTGAATGCGGTTCAATTCCGCGGGATGGCAAAAAAGCCACAGGTTCTCCAGATTTACGATATTCGTGGCACTGAACCGAAGGGTTACGATGTCCATGTCACCGAGCCGTAGAGCTAAAAGCTCAAGTGCTTCTGAATCGAAAAAAAAGTGTCTCGGATATTTCGTCTATCCATTGTTTACATGGTCGTCCTCTAGGTCTGCTGCATCCAAGTGTTAGTGCTTTCTACGTGAGACTGTCTTGTGATAGTTTTGATGAGTCTGAACATTTGATCTGTTGTTTCTTAACATAGTACCGGCAAGGATCCCACACTTCTTTTGATACTTCAGAGGCATATTTGGCATAAAATGCAAGTTTTAGATTTCATATGTTTAAAAAAAAATAATTTGATGGAATAGGAAACCGATTACTCGTGACCTCGAGACCTTTGATTATAAATGTGTATATACAGTGACGGCTCGTCATTAAGGGCCACCGGAGCTGGGTCCCACCAAAAATGTGTAACGTGTATTTATTATTTTATAAATAAAAACAACCCAAAGCCATGATTTTTCCGATAATTTTTTGTCTGACCCCACCAACAAAAATGATCACGAGCCGCCACTGTATATATATATATATATATATAGTGTGTTGGTGTGATGTGTGTACGCATGATCATTGTATGGGCACAGTCGGCTGTATGTTGCAGGGGCCCACAAGAGAAGCAAAGAATAGTAACACTGCGACCTAAAAGGCATGTTGTACGAAGCGATAAAAAAAACGGCATTCTATAACATGAAAGACATACAAACAGTCGTTGTTAGTGGAGGTCATTACCTCTTTAGTGCTACATAGTGTCAGCACTGACAGACGGAAGCAGCTACATAGAGTCAGCACCGACAGACGGAAGCAGCTACAGAGTCCGCACCGACAGATGGAAGCAGCTACAGAGTCCGCACTGACAGATGCAAGCAGCTACATAGAGTCCGCACCGACAGACGGAAGCAGCTACAGAGTCCGCACCGACAGATGGAAGCAGCTACAGAGTCCGCACTGACAGATGCAAGCAGCTACATAGAGTCCGCACTGACAGACGGAAGCAGCTACATAGAGTCCGCACCGACAGACGGAAGCAGCTACATAGAGTCCGCACCGACAGACGGAAGCAGCTACAGAGTCGACCGAAAAAGGCTAGAGTCACGAAGGATAAAAAAACCGGCATTCTATAACATGAAAGACACAAAACAGTCATTGTCAGAG
Organism: Arion vulgaris; assembly: GCA_020796225.1. NCBI lineage: Eukaryota > Metazoa > Mollusca > Gastropoda > Stylommatophora > Arionidae > Arion > Arion vulgaris. The sequence goes on along the minus strand of CM036769.1, from coordinate 30,895,620 downwards.
GCAACCTCTAGTCTACAGAGTCCGCACGACAGATGGAAGCAGCTACAGAGTCCGCACTGACAGATGCGAAGCAGCTACAAGAGTCCGCACTGACAGAGCAAGCAGCTACAGAGTCCGCACCGACAGACGGAAGCAGCTACAGAGTCCGCACCGACAGATGGAAGCAGCTACAGAGTCCGCACCGACAGACGGAAGCAGCTAGCAGAGTCAGCACCGACAGACGCGAAGCAGCTAGCAGAGTCAGCACCGACAGACGGAAGCAGCTACAGAGTCTGCACCGACAGACGGAAGCAGCTACATAGAGTCCGCACCGACAGACGGAAGCAGCTACATAGAGTCCGCACCGACAGACGGAAGCAGCTACAGAGTCCGCACCGACAGACGGAAGCAGCTACAGAGTCAGCACTGACAGACGGAAGCAGCTACATAGAGTCAGCACCGACAGACGGAAGCAGCTACATAGAGTCAGCACTGACAGACGGAAGCAGCTACATAGAGTCAGCACCGACAGACGGAAGCAGCTACATAGAGTCGCGCGACAGACGGAAGCAGCTACATAGAGTCAGCCGACAGATGAAGCAGTTACATAGAGTCAGCACTGACAGACGGAAGCAGCTACTAGAGTCAGCAGCTGACAGACGGAAGCAGCTACATAGAGTCAGCACTGACAGATGGAAGCAGCTACAGAGTCAGCACCGACAGACGGAAGCAGCTACAGAGTCAGCACTGGCAGATGCAAGCAGATACATAGGTGTCAGTACCGACACATGGAAGCGAGTCTAAACTAAATTATAACTAAACCTAATCCTAACTAATCTTTCAGTTAACAAGATGGCTACTTACTAATCTCAAAGTCACTGGGTCCCTTTTCTGGATTATTATATGCCACAGGCTAATATTCTGCCACTCCTGCAGAAGGAAGCAATGGAACAACGTTTTCATAAAATTGTCTATAACTTGAATATTTTCTCATAAATGTAATTAAATTGTACTAAAATTGCAATGATTATATAGTGAAGTGAAAATTATGGCACCTTTACATGACATCGCAAATAAACTAGTCCATTTTATAGCCACAACTTATACGTTTAGTAATTTGCAATTGATTTATGAACAGTGATGTCTATTTTTACCGTTTGTAAAAATCAAGGGAACAAATTTGCTTCCAAGCTGCCCACCGTGGAGTTGAACCAGGTACTCTTGATTGGGATCGAGCTTATTACCACTAAGCTACGGGCGGCCACATGATTAAAATAGTATGAGTGGAAAAATTCAAAATCATGCCATGCAATAAACAGTTTTACATACCAACTGAATACACTTCAAAATAGAATATATACTTCATAAGTCGCAGAAGACATGCCTGTATGACGAGGGACACTGATTTTTTTTAAAAAGCAGGTATTCACGAAAACAAAAATGCAGCCAGAAGCGAAACAAAGAAACCTTGCATCTTTGGATGCATTATTAACCCTTTCGCTGCTAAGGACATGTATAGATGTTTTTCCATTCATTGCTAATGCTAAAGACGAGTTATATGTATATTATTTGTTATGTCAAAAACAGTTTACACCGCCTGACAAATCTCTATTTGGAGGGGAAAAGTATTCAGCACATGGAGGAGTGTATGTTAGTGAAAGTATTCAGCACATGGAGGAGTGTATGTTAGTGAAAGTATTCAGCACATGGAGGAGTGTATGTTAGTGAAAGTATTCAGCACATGGAGGAGTGTATGTTAGTGAAAGTATTCAGCACATAGGAGTGTATGTAGTGAAAGTATTCAGCACATGGAGGAGTGTATGTTAGTGAAAGTATTCAGTACATAGGAGTGTATGTTAGTGAAAGTATTCAGCACATGGAGGAGTGTATGTTAGTGAAAGTATTCAGCACATAGGAGTGTATGTAGTGAAAGTATTCAGTACATGGAGTGCATGTTATTGAAAGTATTCAGTACATAGGAGTGTATGTAGTGAAAGTATTCAGTACATGGAGTGCATGTTATTGAAAGTATTCAGTACATAGGAGTGTATGTTAGTGAAAGTATTCAGTACATGGAGGAGCGTATGTTAGTGAAAGTATTCAGTACATAGGAGTGTATGTTAGTGAAAGTATTCAGCACATGGAGGAGTGTATGTTAGTGAAAGTATTCAGCACATAGGAGTGTATGTTAGTGAAAGTATTCAGCACAGAGAGGAGTGTATGTTAGTGAAAGTATTCAGCACATGGAGGAGTGTATGTTAGTGAAAGTATTCAGCACATGGAGGAGTGTATGTTAGTGAAAGTATTCAGCACATGGGAGTGTATGTTAGTGAAAGTATTCAGCACATGGATGAGTGCATGTTAGTGAAAGTATTCAGCACATGGAGGAGTGTATGTTAGTGAAAGTATTCAGCACATGGAGGAGCGTATGTTAGTGAAAGTATTCAGCACATGGAGGAGTGCATGTTAGTGAAAGTATTCAGCAGCTAGGAGTGATTTATTTGAGGAAAGTATTCAGCACATAGGAGTGTATGTAGTGAAAGTATTCAGCACAGGATGGTGTATGTTAGTGAAAGTATTCAGCACATGGAGAGTGTGTGTTAGTGAAAGTATTCAGTACATGGAGGGTGTATGTTAGTGAAAGTATTCAGACATGGAGGAGTGTATGTTAGTGAAAGTATTCAGCACATGGAGGAGTGTATGTTAGTGAAAGTATTCAGCACATGGAGGAGTGCATGTTAGTGAAAGTATTCAGCACATAGGAGTGCATGTTAGTGAAAGTATTCAGCACATGGAGGAGTGTATGTTAGTGAAAGTATTCAGCACATGGAGTGTATGTTAGTGAAAGTATTCAGCACATGGAGGAGTGTATGTTAGTGAAAGTATTCAGCACATGGAGGAGCGTATGTTAGTGAAAGTATTCAGCACATGGAGGAGTGTATGTTAGTGAAAGTATTCAGTACATGGAGTGTATGTAGTAAAAGTATTCAGCACATGGAGGAGTGTATGTTAGTGAAAGTATTCAGCACATGGAGGAGTGTATGTTAGTGAAAGTATTCAGCACATGGAGGAGTGTATGTTAGTGAAAGTATTCAGTACATGGAGTGTATGTAGTAAAAGTATTCAGCACATGGAGGAGTGTATGTTAGTGAAAGTATTCAGCACATGGAGTGTATGTTAGTGAAAGTATTCAGCACAGAGAGGAGTGTGTGTAGTGAAAGTATTCAGCACAGATTGGCACGTCTTCGGAGAGTATGTAGCAGCGAAAGGGTTAAAAGATGAAAGTGAATTGGTCATGTATGTCGTACGTCAGTACTGTCATGGCTAGGACAGTTCTCCGATGGACAGTGGGTGGGAAAAGACGGAACTATTTAAAATAAAGCTCAAACGTTGCCTGACATGCGAAACAGGCGGCAGAACAGTAACAACGGAAATCCTTTGTGGAATCCCAGTAACAACGGAAATCCTTTGTGGAATCCCAGTAACAACGGAAATCCTTTGAATTACAGAATCTTGGAATCCTTATGTTAAACGGGATAGGAAGAGAATATAGGTTGAGACAGTGGCGGCTCGTGATAAGTTTTGTTGGTGGGGCCAGACATTTGTGGAAAATCATGGTATTGGGTTATGTTATATTTTAATTTATACATGTTACGTTATTTTTGGTGGGGCTCGGCCCCACTGGCCCTTAATGACGAACCGCCACTGGGTTGAGAAATATGCAACTTAAATATGCATTTAACTTACTGAAACAATACCAAATACTTACAAAATTCAGATTCAGCAAGTTAAAGTAGATTATATGCATAATATCATGGGGGTTGCTTGTAGAATTTTTTCCCTAATTGATAGGAGTAAAAGTATTAGTTGCATTTTTGAATACAAAAAAATGTGTTGACTATAAACCACAAATATAAGTTTAAGTCACCAAGTTTCATTATGGAAGTTCTTCAGTTATACACACAATAATCATTATATAAAAGTTAGAATGTATGGACAATTTACTATCAATGAACTCTATTTCTTCTTTCAACTTTTGTCAGCACACTGTTACCGGGTTGTTACCCAGTGTCGTAGTTTTATCTATTTGTCTTACGCTTCTCTGGTGACGTGTGTGATGGTTTTCTTAGTCTTTCTTTTCTTTCTTTCTCGAATCCTGTTTGCCTCACAGCGTCAGGTCAGGAAGAGATTTTAAAAACGGGCCCTAGTATGCGCTTTGCAAATAGTCTCTTTAGTCGCCTCTGTTATCTCTGAGGTCCATCTTTTGCGTGGCCGACCTTTTGCTTTGTACCCATTGTATCGGAGCAGCATTGCTCTTTGAGGTGCACTGTCTGATGGTAATCTGCTTACGTGGCCGAACCATTTAATTTGTTGTTTCTTGATGAAGTCGTAGTACTGATGTTGTACCCACTTTTTCCTGATGTTTTCATTTCTCAACCGGTCTCTTCTTGTTACACCCAGCATTCTGCGTAGACACTTTTCTCTTGTGACTAATTTTCTTCTATCATTTGTTGTCAGCTTCCAGGTTTGGCACTGGTAATGTGGGGAGGGGGAGACAAGATTGTGTTGAACATTGCTCTTTTTGTGTTCATGGTGATGTGTTTGCATCTTAAAATTGGCACCATTTGCCCTATCATTTGATTTGCTTTGTTACATCTGTGTTGAATTTCATTAGTTTCTTAGTACCCTGGCAGAATTCAACTACGTTATCTATCCACCTTTTCCTCGGTCTTCCTCGCCTTCCTTCATGATATTCTGTTGTGGAAAGCTTCATATGCAGTTTGGTCTGTTGGCATTCTTACTAAGTGGCCAAACTACTTCATTCTCTGTTTCACTATATAATTCAAGCATGGTCTTGTTCCAACCTTTTCTCTGATGTGGTATTCAGTTATTTGTCGATTCTTGTGTTGTTGGTGAACTTTGTGGAGACATCTCATTTCGCATGTGCTATTTTCTGTGTATGTTTCTTATTCATTGTCAATGTTATGAATAAGACATGCACAGAAAATACAACATCGAAATGAACTCATTTACTACATGTAAAGTTAATATCTCGACAACGAACAGATGAAATCTGAATGTATGAGTGAGTATGTTTGCATTTTGTTTTTTTTTTTTTTTTTTCATCAATCATGTCAACCCTCTCTAATCTGTGTGATTTGCACCGGTTTACATCTATTTTAGTGTCCTCATCCAACAGTCGTGAAGAGACCGAAGAACATCCACCTTATCCATCTTCAACTCCCCAACAATCGAGTCAATGCAAGCCTTTCGCTCATTACTGTAAACACCCGCATGCCCAGGACAGTATATCCATATAAGCCTCTAAACGTGTGAGAGAGTGAACTTATATGTAGATATGCATTAAGCATAGCAGGATTCAATCCCCTAGCAATGAGTAATTCAAATCCTGGTGTGGCCAACTCCCAAGTCCACCCAACCGAAAATATGTGCCTCACTGAGTTCGGGGAAAATGTAAGATTTGTTGCTACGGTTCCTGTGTTAGTCTATGTTGGTTGGTAAGGGCATCTGGAGAGGAGAAGTTACAATGATTACCTTGATAGTGCTCACAAGATGCTTGATTTTGTTCCCTCTGCCGCCTGAGACTACCTGAGAATGGGCCTGCATCTGCTCTGATTAGGGTTCAGCAAATTTCTAACCAGGATGCCTTTAATTTGTTTCTTGCGATTACATTGACTTACCCATCTTTCAATGATGTTGTATTCATCTTTCTATTCTCAAATATACAGACATATCTAGCTCAACCTTCCGTTTGTGACCACAGATACACCTTAAATATGTCTGTGGCATTTCCAGTGTGATTGCCTCGACACTACACAGTGATATCACCGTAGTTCCAAGGACTACGAACGCATAGCAGACGGCCCAGGATGCCCTTAAAACAACCAACCTAGATCTCTTGACAGAGTTAAGCTTATTGACTTATCCACATCTTTCAATGATAGAAAAAATTGTATTCATCTTTCTATTCTCAAATATATACAGACATATCTAGTCTTCCATAACTGTCCGTTTGTTACTTACAGATGTCACCTTAAATATGTCCTGGTCATTTCAGTGTTGATGTGGCCTTCGACTATGCTACACATGTGCTTATGTGATGCAGACCTGTACTGTATCCTACACATGTGCTTATGTGATGTAGACCCGTATTGCATCTTTTCCTAAAGATACTTTTGTTATTTTCCATAATCTACGCCCCATTTGTAAACGTTATGATAAGGCGTATATAGGCGAAATTGGCAAAAAGTTTAGTGGCTATTTCGCCCAACAATTATGTGATATACCCAAACCCTCTGACCACTGTAGCCATTCATTTAATGGAACTGACCACTAGTGTGCTGGTAATATCCAGGTCACAGTCATTCAGTTATGTTACTGATGATCTCAGTCAGTTTTCTCGAATTTTCTCTATCGTTTTATGTCTTTATTTGGTAGCTTGCACAGTCTTCAGACTTCGAACGGGACACTGCAGTCTCAACACACCACAGAATGGGTTTCAGGACTCGGAAGCCTGCACCTTGGAGCACCTACAGTCCTGGGCACTAACCAGTCCTGAGCACCTAAGTCCTGAGCACCTAACCAGTCCTGGAGCACCTAACCAGTCCCTGGAGCACCTAACCAGTCCCTGGAGCACCTAACCAGTCCCTGGAGCACCTAACCAGTCCCTGGAGCACCTAACCAGTCCCTGGAGCACCTAATCTGGCACTACAGTCCCTGGAGCACCTAACCAGTCCCTGGAGCACCTAACCAGTCCCTGGAGCACCTAACCAGTCCCCGGAGCACATCCTGCAAGACTGCCCCAGTCTGAGTAGTGTGAGAATGGAGATCTGGCCAACAGAAATAACCCTACAAGACAAACTATGGGTGGGGGGTGGGAGGTGGGGTGGGGTGTAAGACCTCAAGCGCACCACCTGTTTATGACACATCGGAGTAGTCGCATAGCAGAAGTTGATCGCAGAAGAAGGTAGCTTGCAACCTCATGGACTCAATCCAATACACACTCCTATGCTCCATAATATACATGTATATGTTAAATGTATATATTTTATGTCAATATTTGGTTGTTTTATCGGTTTTCCCCACTTCTAATTTTACACATTTCGTTCTGTAAATCACATTTTCATTTTAGAACAGTTCGAAATGTATCGTCTGTCTATATCTGATGTCTGGTGTTTACGAATAGTCTCAATTTCATTGTATGTTCTGTATCCTTTGCTTGATAAAGGCCTTTTTGTCAAAACATTGCTGCATCAGTATGTGAACCTACAGTACTTTTTTAAAACTTGTTTCGCCCTAAAATACAGACAACAAAATGACTCACCTAAATACCAACTTGCTCTTTCTTCAAAGCCACTGTCACTACTTACACTACCATCCTCCAATGTCATTCTCAGTTCTATATTCAAACAGATAAAATATGTTGGAACAATCGGATTTTTCCAGTGAAAATTATATAAACAGCTTATTTCTATGCTATCAATAATTTGATTAACAATGTCTGGCCAGCCGCCAGCAATAACCGTCTGGCCAGCCGCCAGCAATAACCGTCTGGCCAGCCGCCAGCAATAACCGTCTGGCCAGCCGCCAGCAATAACCGTCTGGCCAGCCGCCAGCAATAACCGTCTGGCCAGCCGCCAGCAATAACCGTCTGGCCAGCCGCCAGCAATAACCGTCTGGCCAGCCGCCAGCAATAACCGTCTGGCCAGCCGCCAGCAATAACCGTCTGGCCAACCGCCAGCAATAACCGTCTGGCCAACCGCCAGCAATAACTCAGTTCAACCACTAGTAATAACTATTAGAAGAAGGAAAAGATGGAGATGTTGGGCATACCTTAGAAGCAAATGATTTTTAAAAATCAAAATATGCATGAAGTGGGATGAAAATGGTTCAAGAAAGAAGATTCAAGAAAAGATTAAGAAAGAAGATTCAAGAAAAAAGATTCAAAAAAGAAGATTCAAGAAAGAAGATTCAAGAAAGAAGATTCAAGAAAGAAGATTCAAGAAAGAAGATTCAAGAAAGAAGATTCAAGAAAGAAGATTCAAGAAAGAAGATTCAAGAAAGAAGATTCAAGAAAGAAGATTCAAGAAAGAAGATTCAAGAAAGAAGATTCAAGAAAGAAGATTCAAGAAAGAAGATTCAAGAAAGAAGATTCAAGAAAGAAGATTCAAGAAAGAAGATTCAAGAAAGAAGATTCAAGAAAGAAAGGATGCACTAGGAAACCCTGAAAAGCTTGTACTGAGAAAGGTAAGAGATATCGGACTTAATTTTGCATATTAGTAATTGGGCGAGTTCCGTAGTATGGCGAAATTGCTCGCAGGCCCTATGTAACATTTAAAAGAGTAATACAATAGCGTCGGCACCGCGCTAGTCGGCACCGCGATAGATGGAAATAGAAGCAAGAGCAAGTTAGCAAAAGGAAGACAAGTTATATAAGGAAAGAAAAAGAGATGAACAGAAAATAGAGAATGTATCACCATGAATATAGACAGAACATGATCTATTATCACAAAACACTGACATGGATGGAGATGGCACTTATTTGATGACTAAATTCATTACAGAAAAACCTCTCCATATAGCATGATATTCACTTAGTTATCGGTAAACGCCGAAGATGGTAAAAATGAATGCAAAAATGTTCAAAAGAAAGTGGGGCTAGGGCACAGCCCGGTTGACTCCACTCTTAACCTTGAAACTGCGCCGAAGGCATGGTACAAAGGATCGAAGAAGATGCTAAAGAAAGTGGGGAGGACACAGCCCTGGTTGACTCAACTTATCAGATGTGCTCATCGAAATGTATGCTGGCTTCATGAAAGCAAGCAATCAATTGAGCAAATTTGAGGACAGTTAATAAGCTCAATATTTTAGAAAGACCTGATCTGCTGACTTGTAGAAAAGATATCTGCAAGGCCTCATTTTTCTAAAGATATCTTCAAGGTCTCAAATTTTTCTATAGGTTCCAGCACATGGAAAAACTAGTGACAAAATTTGTGGAAACGGAAGCGATATTGCGCAAGGACGAAATCTTTAAGACTTATGTATGAGCTTGCTGGGACCTATAGAAAAGTTCTTCATTGAGGGTTGCAGACATCTATATCTGAGCAGTGGTCTGACCTGGTGCCTCTTCCCCATCGAAAGTTCACAGAACATTTGTTTTGTATGGATAAGTTTCATTCTTCTCACATGCCCCAACCAACTAGCAGACAAATATATATATATGCAAATCATCACTAAATCAAATAGGTAAACTTGCAGGAAGCAGATTCATGTATCTCATATGTCTTGTGTAAACCAAAATATTTATATATTGTAAATATACTTAGCATAAAGATTATTTCCAACGTACTTGGCATACGATCTGCGTGTGCTGATTGATTGGCAGTCTAAGAGCAATGAAAATGTGACTTGTAAAAAAACATTGAACAAGATACAATCTAAATAGTTGTCAACAAATAATTCTAGAAGCTAGCAATTGAAATTTTACAATTATTTATATAGATAATTTATACAAATTAAATATAACAAGATTTTTAACATTGTTCCTTCCTTTTCGTTCGTTCCGTCTTGAAATATGTCTATATATTCAATGTTGTCTCTTGTATCCTTCCTTTTCGTTGGCTTGAAATATTGTCTATATATATTCAACGTAGTCTCTTGTATCCTTCCTTCCTTTCGTTGGCTTGAAATATTGTCTATATATTCAATGTTGTCCTTGTATCCTTTCGTTCGCTTGAAATATTGTCTATATACTCAATGTCTCATATCCTTCCTTCCTTTCGTTCGATTGACATTGTCTAACTTCAATGTTGTATAAACTTCACTGTCTTTTGTAGCTCACAGAGGTCAGTGTAGTTTTCGTTAGGAGCATCCATCTCTCACAATCTGGTTAGCGAGTGAGATTCTACAACCTGAAACTCTTGTTCGGAAATACTCGGAAATACTCTATCCCTCTTTTCCACCTGGGTTCAATTCGATAGCCACATCCTGACCTAGTCATGTTCAAATTGTTTATAAAAGTGAATATTTATCAACAAAGATCAAATATCTTAAACCCCACAAGCAGTGCTCATTTGCTTGATAAAGGCCTTTGGTCGAAACGTTGCTGTGTATTGTCAATTGTTTTTGTATTTAGTATTTTGAAAAACTACAGTACTTTGTTTTTACGTGTTCATGTTACAGTACAAAAAATAAAATGTATACTCACCGAACTGCTAGCTTTAGGTTGTGGGCTAATAGACTGATAAAACTCCTTAAACCCAACTAAATAGAAAAACAGAACAGATGTAATCTCTATTTAAAAACAAAAACTGAGTTTTTGTGTATATCAATACACATTTTGTACATCATTAGCCTCTTTGTCTCTGGAGACAATAGGTCTTGCGTCACGTATGTTCTGCGCTGTCTCAGGAGACAATAGGTTTTGCGTCACGTAGTATTCTCTGCGCTGTCTCATGTGACAATAGGTCTTGCGTCACGTAGTATTCTCTGCGCTGTCTCAGGACAATAGGTCTTGGGTCACGTAGTATGTTCTGCGCTGAATCACAACGTTTCTTGTGGCTGTAATAGCCTATTCTGGAGTGGCAATCTTTGCGACAGTTGTTGCAGGTAAAACTGGAGACTGGAGCTGATACATAGGATGTTCTCTCTGCACTCTGCGCTCTCTTTTGCCTCCACATGTGATGGTTTTTCTTTTTTTGAACCGCCTCTCACTGCCGCTCGCCATGATTGCCTGTCTTTGGCCAGCGGTTGTTTTGTACACACACACACACACACACACACATATATATATCATCATCATCATCATCATCATCATCATCAGGTGCCGTGCCGGCTGGCGTAGGCGATCATGGATCTCCACAAATCTCTGTCGGTGTTTGCTATCAACTCAGATGTTGACGCTCTACCGTGCCATGAAGTAATTAGTATATATAATGCAGTATTTAGGTAACAATTTTGATTGCACTAGAAATGTTAAATTATGATATGAATTGTCAAAGCAAGATCAGCTTTTCTTCTTTGCGTTCGTTCTTTACGACCAATATTAACCACTCTTTGTGATATGTTTGATCTTTGCCAAGAACATGTATACGTTGCACATTGGTTTGGTAGGTCCCTAAACGCATAGACTTCTATAAGTTTAGGACACATGCATCCGATCACATGCATGAATCCGATTTCAGCCAAACCTTAGCCGCCTCTTACGACATGCGTGGCAGGTAACAGTGGTTCAATTCTTTACACTCCAAATTTGGGCCCTGTAACCACTCGGGCGGATCAGCTTTTAAAAGTCCAAATAAAATATGGAACTGCAGGTTATATAGTTTCAAAACTATATAATTTTTAACTCCACATATTGTATCAATCCTAACATATGCCAGCGAGAGTTGGAAAAAAACTAGATATAGAAAGCAAGTTGAATGCATTTGAAAATAGATGTTTGCGACAAATAATGAATATAAAATGGAACGAATTCAGGAGAAGTGATGAAATCAGAGAAATGTCTGGTCAACCACTAATGACAACTGTTATAAGCAAAAGAAAATGGAGCTATGTACACCTTGAGAAGAAATGATCAAAGAATATCCTGTACACCTTGAGAAGAAATGATCAACGAATATCAAAGCAGGCATTGAAGTGGGATCCAAAGGGTTCAAGAAAGAGGACGACCTAATCTTTCTCGAATCATGTTTGCTCACACGTCAGGTCAAGAAGAGATTTCTAAAACGGGCCCTAGTATGCGCTTCGTAGATAGTCTCTTTAGTCGCCTCTTAAATCTGAGGTCCATCTTTTGCGTGGTTGGCCTTTTGCTTTGTACCCATTGTATCGTAGCAACATTGCTCTTTGAGGTGCACTGTCTGTTGGTAATCTGCTTATGTGGCCGAACCATTCAATTTGTGGTTTCTTGATGAAGTCTAGTACTGATGTTGTACCCATTTTTTCCTGATGTCTTCATTTCTCAACCGGTCTCTTGTTACACCCAGCAATCTGCGTAGACAATCTGTCGTGACTAGTTTTCTTCTATCGTTTGTCAGTGTCCAGGTTTGGCACTGGTAACATAATGTGGGAGAAAGATTGTGTTGAACAATCATCTTCCTCTTCTTTACGTTCGTTCTTTACGACCAATTTTAATCACTATTTGTGATGTTTGATCTTTGCCAAGAACGTGTATACGTTGCACATTGGTTTGTAGGCCTCTAAATGCATAGACTTCTACATGCATCCGATTTCAGCCAAACCTCCTTAGTCGCCTCTTACGACATGCATGGCAGGTAACAGTGGTTCTATTCTTTACACCCCAAATGTGGGCCCGTAACCACTCGGGCGTGTTGAACAATGCTCTTTTGTGTTCATGGTGACATGTTTGCATTTTAAAATTGGCGCCATTTGCCCTCTCATTTGATTTACTTTGTTGCATCTGTGTTGAATTTCATTAGTTATTCTTCCGTTTGCTGAAAAAATGCTCCCAGGTATGTGAAGTCTTTTACTTGATTTAGTGGTCGATTGTCGATGGAGATATTGGTAGCACTTTCCTCTCTGGCGAATGTCATTACTTCTGTTTTGTCGATGTTTATTCATGTTGAATTCGTTATGCTAACACTGGAGTCTGTTAATGGTTGTAGCTGTTCTGTTGATTGATTGCCTGATCGTCTGCAAAATTTAATTCATTTAAGAGCTCTGAGGTCGTTTCGCTGGAGTTAGCTATTTTACAGATGTGGTCAATATACGTGATGAACAGCAGCGGGATAGTACGCAACCTTGTCTTACTCCTGACCCTACGTGAAACTTTTCTGATAACCCTGTGTTTGTTCTAATCGTACTGGCTGTCAGATAAATGCTCTTGTAAAGGTTGATTCGATGGTCATTAACTCCATAGGTTGTTAGTATTTTTCACAATGTGTGTCCATTCACGCGGTCGAACGCTTTTTCCTGATCTACAAATGCAACGTGAAGGTATTGTTGGATTCGACAGTCCTTTCTGCTAACTGCCTGAGTGCGAATATTGCGTCTGTACAGCTTTTGTTCTTCCTGAATCCCATTTGGGAGTCATTTAAGCTGTGGCTCGATAGACGACCTAATGAGACCCTGAAACGAACTTTGCTGCGAGAGACAAGAAATATTGGTCTCAGTTCCATGGAGGAGTAGATTAAGTTGGTTGCCCAGGATTTAGCGTTATTGAGAAATTGCTTGCAGGCCCTATGTAATATGTATATATATTTATATAATATAGATGATTAAAGACATCCAAGATATGATATAAAGATGAAAGATACACAAGGTATATGATAAATTAATCTGTTACAGTTGAACTATACTCTGAATGAAGTTAAGTGAATGAAGTTAAGAAAAACATCTGTGTCCAGATGGTATGAAAAGCTCACCTGTCTCCAACAAAAGTTGATTTTCTAAGATAAGATGATAAGTAATGTAGAACTGGCTATGAACATTCTTTGCAAGCAAAGCCCTAAGAACAACATTTTCTTCAACATCAAATTTCTGTGGAAAATAGTTGTTCATTTTGTTAGCACTTTTCCTTGTCCAGAGCTGCAGATGATAGCATGCAGCATGTAAGATGAGTTCTAAAGAGTTCAAAACTACAATACCTAACGATACTTGTATCTATTAAGACCAATTTAGAGTAAATTCTTATAATTCTTGCATGTAATTCCATATACGTTGTTAGAAGATAGAGATATGTTGGACACTGGAGAAGATGGAGATATGTTGGACACTGGAGAAGATGGAGATATGTTGGACACTGGAGAAGATGGGAGATATGTTGGACACTGGAGAAGATGGAGATATGTTGGACACTGGAGAAGATGGGAGATATGTTGGACACTGGAGAAGATGGAGATATGTTGGACACTGGAGAAGATGGGAGATATGTTGGACACTGGAGAAGATGGAGATATGTTGACACTGGAAAGATGGAGATATTGACACTGGAGAAGATGGAGATATGTTGGACACTGAGAAGATGGAGATATGTTGACACTGGAGAAGATGGAGATATGTTGGACACTGGAGAAGATGGAGATATGTTGACACTGAGAAGATGGAGATATGTTGGACACTGGAGAAGATGGAGATATGTTGACACTGAGAAGATGGAGATATGTTGGACACTGAGAAGATGGAGATATGTTGACACTGAGAAGATGGAGATATGTTGACACTGGAAAGATGGAGATATGTTGGACACTGAGAAAATGGAGATATGTTGGACACTGGAGAAAATGGAGATATGTTGGACACTGGAGAAGATGGAGATATGTTGGACACTGAGAAGATGGAATTGTTGGACACTGGAGAAGATGGAGATATGTTGGACACTGGAGAAGATGGAGATATGTTGGACACTGGAGAAGATGGAGATATGTTGACACTGAGAAGATGGAGATATGTTGGACACTGGAGAAGATGGAGATATGTTGGACACTGGAGAAGATGGAGATATGTTGGACACTGGAGAAGATGGAGATATGTTGGACACTGGAGAAGATGGAGATATGTTGGACACTGGAGAAGATGGAGATATGTTGGACACTGGAGAAGATAGAGATATGTTGGACACTGGCGGCTCGTGATCCTTTTCGTTGGTGGGGTCAAGACACATTGTCGGGAAAATCATGGTTCTGGATTAGGTTATATTTTAATTTATTAAATAAATGCACGTTACACATTGTTTTGATGGGGCCTGGCCACACTGACCTTAGGACGAGCCGCTACTGGTTGGACATATCTTAAGAAATTATCAAAGAATACCGAAACAGGCATTGAAGTGGGAAGCAAATGGTTCAAAAAAAAAAAGATACGCTCTAGGAAACCCTAAAACGAACTTTGCTGAGAGAATAGAAAGACTGAATTCCATGGAAGTGGTTAAGCGAGTTGACCAGGGGAGAGGTATGGAGAAATTACTTAGTTTCTATGTAAAATATAACGGTGCGATTATATATACATATATTTACACACACACAATTCCTTTCGTACCGTTATACGTTACATAGGGCCTACAATTAATTTCTCCATACCGCCCTATCCTGGGCAACTCGCTCAATCTCCTCCATGAAACTGAGACCGATATCTATTGCCTCTCAGCAAAGTTCGTTTCAGGGTCTCCTTAGGACGTCCATATTCACATACAAGCACATAAAAAACGAAAGTCAATAATTCAAGAATTAAACTTTCTTCTAAACCAGGAAAGAAAGAGTGGAAGATTAAAGATAAGATGGATGCAGGTTACAAGATGTGATAGACAAACTACATATATATGCATCAGATGTGGGGCACCGTGCATAAGGTAGAGTTTTTCGGAAGGGCTGCCATGGAAACTTAAGTTCTGCAATGAACATGATACTGAATAAAACGAAACAAAATATAAGTTTTTAATGATTTTTTTTTAAATGTACAAAAACAATTTTTCTACTGTATCTTTTCCTAAAGTCACGTTTATTAGTGAAGATGGTTTCACATGCGAGTTCTGCGATATCTTCTTTGCGTTCGTTCTTTACGACCAATTTCAATTACTCTGTGATAAGTTTGATCTTTGCCAAGAACGTATATACGTTGCCCATTGGTTTGGTAGGCCCTAAACGCATAGACTTCTACAGTTTAGGACATGTGCATCCGATTTCAGCCAAACCTCCTTAGTCACCTCTTACGACATGCATGGCAGGTAACAGTGGTTCTATTCTTTACATCCCAAATTTGGGCCCCGGTAATCACTCGGGCGGTTCCATGATATAATCTACGCCATCACTTGCAAACGTTGTGATAAGGCTTATACCGGTGAAACAGGCAAAATGCTTGGTGACTTTCGGACAACACTTGCGTAATATACGCCAATGCCCTAGTGACCTCTGTAGCCACTTATTTTCAATGAAGCTGACCATTTGGAAGCTTGCGATGTCCAGGTCACAGCTATCCGACAATGTTCATCTGATGATCGAAGCCCATTTGTTCTAGATAATCCGTTTTATTTCATTATATTGTACCTTGCGACCTCATTGACTCGCACTACATTTCTATGCTTCTCTCTGGCACTACATTCCTATGCTTAGTACTCTCTGGCACTACATTCCTATGCTTAGTACTCTCTGGCACTACATTCCTTCATGCTTAGCTTATCTTACTCTCTGGCACTACATTCCTATGCTTAGTACTCTCTGGCACTACATTCCTATGCTTAGTACTCTGACACTACATTTCTATGCTTAGTACTCTGGCACTACATTCCTATGCTTAGTACTCTCTGGCACTACATTCCTATGCTTAGTACTCTCTGGCACTACATTCCTATGCTTAGTACTCTCTGGCACTACATTCCTATGCTTAGTACTCTCTGGCACTACATTCCTATGCTTAGTACTCTCTGACACTACATTCCTATGCTTAGTACTCTCTGGCACTACATTCCTATGCTTAGTACTCTCTGGCACTACATTCCTATGCTTAGTACTCTCTGGCACTACATTCCTATGCTTAGTACTCTCTGGCACTACATTCCTATGCTTAGTACTCTCTGGCACTACATTCCTATGCTTAGTACTCTCTGGCACTACATTCCTATGCTTAGTACTCTCTGGCACTACATTCCTATGCTTAGTACTCTCTGGCACTACATTCCTATGCTTAGTACTCTCTGGCACTACATTCCTATGCTTAGTACTCTCTGGCACTACATTCCTATGCTTATACTCTGGCACTACATTCCTATGCTTAGTACTCTCTGGCACTACATTCCTATGCTTAGTACTCTCTGGCACTACATTCCTATGCTTAGTACTCTCTGGCACTACATTCCTATGCTTAGTACTCTCTGGCACTACATTCCTATGCTTAGTACTCTCTGGCACTACATTCCTATGCTTAGTACTCTCTGGCACTACATTCCATGCTTAGTACCTCTGGCACTACATTCCTATGCTAGTACCTCTGGCACTACATTCCTATGCTTAGTACTCTCTGGCACTACATTCCTATGCTTAGTACTCTCTGGCACTACATTCCTATGCTTAGTACTCTCTGGCACTACATTCCTATGCTTAGTACTCTCTGGCACTACATTCCTATGCTTATATCTCTGTGCACTCATTCCTATGCTTATACTCTGGCACTGCATTCCTATGCTTAACTCTCTGCACTACATTCCTATGCTAACTCTCTGCACTTACATTCCTATGCTTAACTTCTCACTACATTCCTATGCTTAGACTCTCTGGCACTACATTCCTATGCTTAATACCTGACTCATTCCTATGTAATACTCTCTGGCACTGCATTCCTATGCTTAATACTCTCTGGCACTACATTCCTATGCTTAACTCTCTGGCACTACATTCCTATGCTTAGTACTCTCTGGCACTACATTCCTATGCTCAACTCTCTGGCACTACATTCCTATGCTTAATACTCTCTGGCACTACATTCCTATGCTTAATACTCTCTGACACTACATTCCTATGCTTAATACTCTCCTACACTACATTCTATATCTTAGCATACCTCTGACACTACATTCTTATGCTTAATACTCTGCACTGCATTCCTATGCTTAATACCTCTGGCACTGCATTCCTATGCTTATATCTCTGGCACTACATTCCTATGCTTAACTCTCTGGCACTACATTCCTATGCTCAACTCTCTGGCACTACATTCCTATGCTTAATACTCTCTGGCACTACATGCCTTGGACGCGGTGTTACTATTCTTTGCTCCCCTTGTGAGCCTCGACAACACAGGCGCAACTTGTTATCTCATTTTATCGTAGTCAGTTGTTTACTATGAATTCTACTTTTGTCTAAGATTGTATGTACAGTCTGACAAGTTTAATTATACAAATACCTTCAAGCAGTGGTGGCTCGTCATTAAGGGACAGTGGGTGAACCGACCAAAATAATGTATAACGTATTTATTTTTATGAATTAAAATATAGCAACCAAAAACCATGATTTATCCGGGAAACAAATGTCTGGCCCAACCAACAAAAATGACCACGAGCCGCCACTGAGTTCAAGTAACAAGCAAGACAAACACAACTTACTTCACAGATCTCACGAACAATCCATGTGTCCACAGTGGAAGTATCTTGCGTGAATGTTGGGAACAAATAATCTGGTAGGTCTTTTTTAAACCATGCAGATTCCCTGAAAATTGCAAATTACAGAATACAAGTGACGTTTGATGTGGCCAAAGTAACTAATTTTTCTGTATAGTATATTGTTTATCAGCTAATAGTTTTTAACATTCAGTTCTTTCAGAACATCAGTCGCCCGAGTGGTTACCGGGCCCAAAATTTGGGGTGTAAAGAATAGAACCACTGTTACCTGCCACGCATGTCGTAAGAGGCGACTAAGGAGTTAGGCTGAAATCGGATGCATGTGTCCTAAACGTGTAGAAGTCTATGCGTTTAGGGCCTACCAAACCAATGTGCAACGTATACGCGTTCTTGGCAAAGATCAAACATATCACAAAGAATGATTAAAATTGGTTAAAGAACGAATGCAAAGAAGATGATCAGTGTTTTTCTGTCCTGTATCGTGGAATCTCTGTCCATGATCGTGAGATTCGGTTCGGAGATCTCTGTCCATGGTATTCGTGAGATCTCTCTGTCCATGGTATTCGTGAGATCTCTCTGTCCATGGTATTCGTGAGATCTCTCTGTCCATGGTATTCGTGAGATCTCTCTGTCCATGGTATTCGTGAGATCTCTCTGTCCATGGTATTCGTGAGATCTCTCTGTCCATGGTATTCGTGAGATCTCTCTGTCCATGGTATTCGTGAGATCTCTGTCCATGGTATTCGTGAGATCTCTCTGTCCATGGTATTCGTGAGATCTCTCTGTCCATGGTATTCGTGAGATCTCTCTGTCCATGGTATTCGTGAGATCTCTCTGTCCATGGTATTCGTGAGATCTTTCTGTCCATGGTATTCGTGAGATCTTTCTGTCCATGGTATTCGTGAGATCTTTCTGTCCATGGTATTCGTGAGATCTTTCTGTCCATGGTATTCGTGAGATCTCTGTCCATGGTATTCGTGAGATTTTCTTGTCCTGGTATTCGTGAGATCTCTCTGTCCCTGGTATTCGTGAGATCTCTCTGTCCCTGGTATTCGTGAGATCTCTGTCCCAGGTATTCGTGAGATCTCTCTGTCCATGGTATTCGTGAGATCTCTCTGTCCCAGGTATTCGTGAGATCTCTCTGTCCAGGTCATTCGTGAGATCTCTCTGTCCCAGGTATTCGTGAGATCTCTGTCCCAGGTATTCGTGAGATCTCTGTCCAGGTTTCGTGAGATCTCTCTGTCCCAGGTATTCGTGAGATCTCTGTCCCAGGTATTCGTGAGATCTCTCTGTCCCAGGTATTCGTGAGATCTCTGTCCCAGGTATTCGTGAGATCTCTCTGTCCATGGTATTCGTGAGATCTCTCTGTCCATGGTATTCGTGAGATCTCTGTCCATGGTATTCGTGAGATCTCTCTGTCCATGGTATTCGTGAGATCTCTCTGTCCATGGTATTCGTGAGATCTCTGTCCATGGTATTCGTGAGATCTCTGTCCATGGTATTCGTGAGATCTCTCTGTCCATGGTATTCGTGAGATCTCTGTCCATGGTATTCGTGAGATCTCTGTCCATGGTATTCGTGAGATCTCTGTCCATGGTATTCGTGAGATCTCTCTGTCCATGGTATTCGTGAGATCTCTCTGTCCATGGTATTCGTGAGATCTCTCTGTCCATGGTATTCGTGAGATCTTTCTGTCCATGGTATTCGTGAGATCTCTCTGTCCATGGTATTCGTGAGATCTCTCTGTCCATGGTATTCGTGAGATCTCTCTGTCCATGGTATTCGTGAGATCTCTGTCCATGGTATTCGTGAGATCTCTGTCCATGGTATTCGTGAGATCTCTCTGTCCATGGTATTCGTGAGATCTTTCTGTCCATGGTATTCGTGAGATCTCTCTGTCCATGGTATTCGTGAGATCTCTGTCCATGGTATTCGTGAGATCTCTGTCCATGGTATTCGTGGGATCTCTGTCCATGGTATTCGTGGGATCTCTGTCCATGGTATTCGTGGGATCTCTGTCCATGGTATTCGTGGGATCTCTGTCCATGGTATTCGTGGGATCTCTGTCCATGGTATTCGTGGGATCTCTGTCCATGGTATTCGTGGGATCTTTCTGTCCATGGTATTCGTGAGATCTTTCTGTCCATGGTATTCGTGAGATCTTTCTGTCCATGGTATTCGTGAGATCTTTCTGTCCATGGTATTCGTGAGATCTTTCTGTCCATGGTATTCGTGAGATCTTTCTGTCCATGGTATTCGTGAATCTTCTGTCCATGGTATTCGTGAGATCTCTCTGTCCATGGTATTCGTGAGACTTCTGTCCATGGTATTCGTGAGATCTCTGTCCATGGTATTCGTGAGATCTCTGTCCATGGTATTCGTGAGATCTCTGTCCATGGTATTCGTGAGATCTCTGTCCATGGTATTCGTGAGATCTCTGTCCATGGTATTCGTGAGATCTCTCTGTCCATGGTATTCGTGAGATCTTTCTGTCCATGGTATTCGTGAGATCTTCGTCCATGGTATTCGTGAGATCTTTTGTCCATGGTATTCGTGAGATCTCTGTCCATGTATTCTGTGAGATCTCTGTCCATGGTATTCGTGGATCTCTGTCCATGGTATTCGTGGGATCTCTGTCCATGGTATTCGTGGGATCTCTGTCCATGGTATTCGTGGGATCTCTGTCCATGGTATTCGTGGGATCTCTGTCCATGGTATTCGTGGGATCTCTGTCCATGGTATTCGTGGGATCTCTGTCCATGGTATTCGTGGGATCTCTGTCCATGGTATTCGTGGGATCTCTGTCCATGGTATTCGTGGGATCTCTGTCCATGGTATTCGTGGGATCTCTGTCCATGGTATTCGTGGGATCTCTGTCCATGGATTCGTGGATCTCTGTCCATGGTATTCGTGGGATCTTTCTGTCCATGGTATTCGTGGGATCTTTCTGTCCATGGTATTCGTGAGATCTTTCTGTCCATGGTATTCGTGAGATCTTTCTGTCCATGGTATTCGTGAGATCTTTCTGTCCATGGTATTCGTGAGATCTTTCTGTCCATGGTATTCGTGAAATCGTTCTGTCCATGGTTTTCGTGGGATCTCTCCGTCCATGGTATTCGTGAGATCTCTCCGTCCATGGTATTCGTGAGATCTCTCCGTCCATGGTATTCGTGAGATCTCTCCGTCCATGGTATTCGTGAGATCTCTCCGTCCATGGTATTCGTGAGATCTCTCCGTCCATGGTATTCGTGAGATCTCTCCGTCCATGGTATTCGTGAGATCTCTCCGTCCATGGTATTCGTGAGATCTCTCCGTCCATGGTATTCGTGAGATCTGTCCATGGTATTCGTGAGATCTGTCCATGGTATTCGTGAGATCTGTCCATGGTATTCGTGAGATCTTTCTGTCCATGGTATTCGTGAGATCTCTGTCCATGGTATTCGTGAGATCTCTCTGTCCATGGTATTCGTGAGATCTTTCTGTCCATGGTATTCGTGAGATATTTCTATAGTATTTATTTCGAAGGACTATTTTCGTTCTTTTTTGTGTATTGGTTTGTGTATTTACTATTCACCCCGTGAGCGTCTGTAGCTCAAGCGGTAGTGAGCTCGATCACAAACCCAAGCGTACCTGGTTCAAACCCCGGTGGGCAACTTTGAAGCAAATTCGTTTCTGTGGAATTATTACGAAAGGTTAATATATATTTAAAACCTCACCGTTCAGAAAGCAATGGCAAACTACTGAACGTATAAGTGGTGCCTAGAAAATAAACGACTCGTTTACTGTGGTTGATGGCTACGTCCTTTAGGATATGCCACGATTTTATTCACTACCTACCAAGAAAAGGGAAAATGATTCTGCATCTTTGGTTACTGATTATCATATGCGACAGTTTATTTCTGCAATTCACAAATTTCTTGAGATCAAACGGTTGATGTAAACCTGTGTTATGTTTATGACCTATTCAGCCGGAGAGTATGTCACAAATTTACTCGCTAAGTCTCTACTTTGTGCATGACTCGCATCGAATTGTAGATTTCAACATAAATTTGGCACACAAGAAAATTCCAAACCAGTTTAGCAATGATATGTGGCATATCTTTGTTTTGTATATATTTATCTCATGACTACAATACGTCAGCATTTATAACTGATAATGCTGTAATCCTTAGGACGAATGTATAATATTAACATAAATAACCAGTGGCGGCTCGTCATTAAGGGTCAGGGCCGGCCCAACCAAGAATAAGGTGTGTGCATTATTTTATACATTAAAATATAGCCTAACCGAAACCATGATTTTTCCGAAAATTTATGTCTGCCCCACCAGCAAAATGATCACAAGCCGCCACTGCAAATAACAGTAGCCAATTCTTACCTGATTTCCTTGATTGTTGCCCGTTCGAAAGGGTTAACTTTCAGCATATGGCTCAAGAGAAGTACAGCCCCTTCCTGCAGATAATCCGGTCGGTAAAAAACACCAGCTGGTGAAGATAATTTTAACAATGAATGTTTTAGTTAGATCAGAATTTACAACATATAGTTTTAGTTGCATAAAGACACACAAGTGGGACGGACTAGTGTAATGCATACGCGTTCGACTGTCGACTCTGACAAGATGGCTGTCGGTTCAATACAACACACGAGGAAAGGAATTGACCCTCCTACCCCCTAACACTAGGTTCTGGAAATGAAGTAAAGTGACTTCATACCCTAAAGTTTGAAAAGGTTGCGGAAAAAAATGAGAAGAGAAAACAATGCATTAACAAAACCAATCTATCAAATAATAGGTTTTCATCAAGTGACATCAAAACTCAGAAATCTACAGTATAATATGAGACAAGAAAATACATTTTCATATTTTCTAAATGCATATTAATATACTGTATGTCTGTGGCCTAGTGGATAGTGACTCGATTTCTCGTGGATTTTTACAAATGGACAATGGAACCACCCGTTTAGAAAGCAATGCAAACTACTGAACGTAATAATGCCTAGAAAAATCACAAACAGCATTAAAAAGCTGGGGTTGGTATCGCAAAGTCCTGTAATCGCTTTTATATGCAATTTTAAAAAAAAATAATATTCATTTAGGAAGACCACGGAGAAGGGGGAGTCAGTATGTAACTGATGGCTTGCACGTGATAGCTGCAGAGGCGGGACATTTGGAGAACACAGATTACTATATTTAAATAACTATATGGAGGAGACATTAAAAATTTAAACCGAATCCCTAAAAACAAAATACTTCCCAAGTAAAAGCAGAAGTATGGTAAGGATACATTCTGTAAGCCATTTCATTTCTTCGTGTGATTTACTATGGTATAAAGAACACACCATGTAACATCTAGGAGAACAGTGGAATCTTCTGTAACACTAAGACTATGCAGATGATGCACGTGCCCTAACCAGTGTTCCCCAAAGTGGGCGTTACGCCCCAGTGGGCGCTGAAGAGTTATAGGGCAGGGGTCGGCAACCTGCGGCTCGCGAGCCGCATACGGCTCTTTCGATGTCAAGTTGTGTCTCTTTTGATATCAAATTGCGGCCTTCCAGTTCCATGCGCAAAAAATAATAATTATATTATTTTATTTTCAAAACTCGTAGCAATCTATTAAAATCATTTATTTCAGGTTTAAATTTTTGATATACAGTAAATAAATATTATTTCGTATTTAAAGCCATTTATTTGAAATCAAAAATCAAATTTATATACCTAATCCTAATCAAATACCATAATATTGAAACAACAATTTTAGTGGCTCTTTAAAACTGAGAAATTTTGTAAATTATAACTTGGCTCTTCCGTCTCAAAAGGTTGCCGACCCTGTTATAAGGGAACGATTGAGTTCGAAGAATTTGGGCTGTTCAGACGATTAAGGGTCGGTGGCTCCTTAAAGAAGACAATTTAAAATAAATTTTCTTCCCGTTATTGTGCGAGTGAATAATCATTTAAAATTTGAATTCTGCATTTAAATTATCTTATGTCCGTCTTACACGATCCATTTTTTCATCAATTGTCTATGTCGTGCATATAATCATTTGAAAATTGACCATGTATTACAGAAATATATATCAATTTCTATGTCAAAGAGAAAATAAAGCATGTATAGATATGGGGGAGGGGTCGTTGGCAAACGTATAATGTGGAGGGGTCGTTGGCAAACGTATAATGTGGAGGGGTCGTTGGCAAACGTATAATGTGGAGGGGTCGTTGGCAAACGTATAATGTGGAGGGGTCGTTGGCAAACGTATAATGTGGAGGGGTCGTTGGCAAACGTATAATGTGGAGGGGTCGTTGGCAAACGTATAATGTGGAGGGGGCGTTACATAGTTTATGTTGTGCAAAGTGGGCGGTGGGCGGTGGGCCGAATAAATTTGGAATCTATAGTCTAAGGCATCTACAACAACATATAGACAGGATCAATGAAACAGCAAAACAGAGTGGATTGAGGATCAATCCGACCACAATCAAAGTAATAGAGATAAACCCGAAGACTGGACAGCTCGTACAAATAGGTTATTTACTTATCCGTGTATTGATTGTAAGAGATTTGTAACAATAAGTTGGTCTCTGTGGCTAAGTCTCTGTGGCTAAGTCTCTGTGGCTAAGTCTCTGTGGCTAAATCTCTGTGGCTAAGTCTCTGTGGCTAAGTCTCTGTGGCTAAGTCTCTGTGGCTAAGTCTCTGTGGCTAAGTCTCTGTGGCTAAGTCTCTGTGGCTAAGTCTCTGTGGCTAAGTCTCTGTGGCTAAGTCTCTGTGGCTAAGTCTCTGTGGCTAAGTCTCTGTGGCTAAGTCTCTGTGGCTAAGTCTCTGTGGCTAAGTCTCTGTGGCTAAGTCTCTGTGGCTAAGTCTCTGTGGCATTCTAAGTCTCTGTGGCTAAGTCTCTGTGGCTAAGTCTCTGTGGCTAAGTCTCTGTGGCTAAGTCTCTGTGGCTAAGTCTCTGTGGCTAAGTCTCTGTGGCTAAGTCTCTGTGGCTAAGTCTCTGTGGCTAAGTCTCTGTGGCTAAGTCTCTGTGGCTAAGTCTCTGTGGCTAAGTCTCTGTGGCTAAGTCTCTGTGGCTAGAGTCTCTGTGGCTAAGTCTCTGTGGCTAAGTCTCTGTGGCTAAGTCTCTGTGGCTAAGTCTCTGTGGCTAAATCTCTGTGGCTAAGTCTCTGTGGCTAAGTCTCTGTGGCTAAGTCTCTGTGGCTAAGTCTCTGTGGCTAAGTCTCGTGGCTAAGTCTCTGTGGCTAAGTCTCTGTGGCTAAGTCTCTGTGGCTAAGTCTCTGTGGCTAAGTCTCCGTGGCTAAGTCTCTGTGGCTAAGTCTCTGTGGCTAAGTCTCTGTGGCTAAGTCTCTGTGGCTAAGTCTCTGTGGCTAAGTCTCTGTGGCTAAGTCTCTGTGGCTAAGTCTCTGTGGCTAAGTCTCTGTGGCTAAGTCTCTGTGGCTAAGTCTCTGTGGCTAAGTCTCTGTGGCTAAGTCTCTGTGGCTAAGTCTCTGTGGCTAAGTCTCTGTGGCTAAGTCTCTGTGGCTAAGTCTCTGTGGCTAAGTCTCTGTGGCTAAGTCTCTGTGGCTAAGTCTCTGTGGCTAAGTCTCTGTGGCTAAGTCTCTGTGGCTAAGTCTCTGTGGCTAAGTCTCTGTGGCTAAGTCTCTGTGGCTAAGTCTCTGTGGCTAAGTCTCTGTGGCTAAGTCTCTGTGGCTAAGTCTCTGTGGCTAAGTCTCTGTGGCTAAGTCTCTGTGGCTAAGTCTCTGTGGCTAAGTCTCTGTGGCTAAGTCTCTGTGGCTAAGTCTCTGTGGCTAAGTCTCTGTGGCTAAGTCTCTGTGGCTAAGTCTCTGTGGCTAAGTCTCTGTGGCTAAGTCTCTGTGGCTAAGTCTCTGTGGCTAAGTCTCTGTGGCTAAGTCTCTGTGGCTAAGTCTCTGTGGCTAAGTCTCTGTGGCTAAGTCTCTGTGGCTAAGTCTCTGTGGCTAAGTCTCTGTGGCTAAGTCTCTGTGGCTAAGTCTCTGTGGCTAAGTCTCTGTGGCTAAGTCTCTGTGGCTAAGTCTCTGTGGCTAAGTCTCTGTGGCTAAGTCTCTGTGGCTAAGTCTCTGTGGCTAAGTCTCTGTGGCTAAGTCTCTGTGGCTAAGTCTCTGTGGCTAAGTCTCTGTGGCTAAGTCTCTGTGGCTAAGTCTCTGTGCGCCCTAAGTCTCTGTGGCTAAGTCTCTGTGGCTAAGTCTCTGTGGCTAAGTCTCTGTGGCTAAGTCTCTGTGGCTAAGTCTCTGTGGCTAAGTCTCTGTGGCTAAGTCCCTGTGGCTAAGTCTCTGTGGCTAAGTCTCTGTGGCTAAGTCTCTGTGGCTAAGTCTCTGTGGCTAAGTCTCTGTGGCTAAGTCTCTGTGGCTAAGTCTCTGTGGCTAAGTCTCGTGGCTAAGTCTCTGTGGCTAAGTCTCTGTGGAGCTGAAGTCTCTGTGGCTAAGTCTCTGTGGCTAAGTCTCTGTGGCTAAGTCTCTGTGGCTAAGTCTCTGTGGCTAAGTCTCTGTGGCTAAGTCTCTGTGGCTAAGTCTCTGTGGCTAAGTCTCTGTGGCTAAGTCTCTGTGGCTAAGTCTCTGTGGCTAAGTCTCTGTGGCTAAGTCTCTGTGGCTAAGTCTCTGTGGCTAAGTCTCTGTGGCTAAGTCTCTGTGGCTAAGTCTCTGTGGCTAAGTCTCTGTGGCTAAGTCTCTGTGGCTAAGTCTCTGTGGCTAAGTCTCTGTGGCTAAGTCTCTGTGGCTAAGTCTCTGTGGCTAAGTCTCTGTGGCTAAGTCTCTGTGGCTAAGTCTCTGTGGCTAAGTCTCTGTGGCTAAGTCTCTGTGGCTAAGTCTCTGTGGCTAAGTCTCTGTGGCTAAGTCTCTGTGGCTAAGTCTCTGTGGCTAAGTCTCTGTGGCTAGTCTCTGTGGCTAAGTCTCTGTGGCTAAGTCTCTGTGGCTAAGTCTCTGTGGCTAAGTCTCTGTGGCTAAGTCTCTGTGGCTAAGTTCTCTGTGGCTAAGTCTCTGTGGCTAAGTCTCTGTGGCTAAGTCTCTGTGGCTAAGTCTCTGTGGCTAAGTCTCTGTGGCTAAGTCTCTGTGTGCTAAGTCTCTGTGGCTAAGTCTCTGTGGCTAAGTCTCTGTGGCTAAGTCTCTGTGGCTAAGTCTCTGTGGCTAAGTCTCTGTGGCTAAGTCTCTGTGGCTAAGTCTCTGTGGCTAAGTCTCTGTGGCTAAGTCTCTGTGGCTAAGTCTCTGTGGCTAAGTCTCTGTGGCTAAGTCTCTGTGGCTAAGCTCTCTGTGGCTAAGTCTCTGTGGCTAAGTCTCTGTTGCTAAGTCTCTGTGGCTAAGTCTCTGTGGCTAAGTCTCTGTGGCTAAGTCTCTGTGGCTAAGTCTCTGTGGCTAAGTCTCGCAAGTCTCTGTGGCTAAGTCTCTGTGGCTAAGTCTCTGTGGCTGTCTCTGTGCAGTCCTCTGTGGCTAAGTCTCTGTGGCTAAGTCCTGTGGCTAAGTCTCGTGGCTAAGTCTCTGTGGCTAAGTCTCTGTGCTTCTCTGTGGCTAAGTCTCTGTGGCTAAGTCTCGGCTAAGTCTCTGTGGCTAAGTCTCTGTGCTAAGTCCTGTGGCTAAGTCTCTGCTGGCTAAGTCTCTGTGGCTAAGTCTCTGTGGCTAAGTCTCTGCCTTGCATTTCGAAGGTTGTGGATCGATCGGCCACACCTTTCTGCTCGCAGTGCATTTTTCCAGAGACCCTAGGATTTTGCAGGAGCTACGGAGTTTAAGCAATACTCAGCAGATGGTGTGCCATTTCTGTGGAGAGGGATCGAGCCATGTGGGGTAGTACCCATTGCAATGAAGTCAATCATTTGACTTTAGAGCCTTTAAACAGATTTCAACTGTTTGAGCAGTACTGTTTCTTCAAATTGAAATAGATCTAACATTTATTGCATTAAGATAAAGCCCGGAGCACCATCTGCAGTTGTAACATTTACTGCATTAAGACAAAGCTCGGAGCAACATCTCAGAACTAACATTTACTGCATTAAGATAAAAAGCCTGGAGCACCACCTGCAGTTGCTAACTTTTTTTTCGATCCAGAAGCACTTGAGCTTTTCAGCTCTTCGGCTCAGTGCCATGGACATCGTAACCCTTCGGTTCAGTGCTACGAACACCGTAAATCTGGGGAATCTGTGGCTTTTTCTAAATCCCGCGGAATTGAACCCGCACACACAGAGGAATAGTTACCCGTAGTCCAACACGCTACGAACACGCTGGGCAGACGGGCAAGCAGTTCTAACATTTAGTACATTAAGTCAAAGCATGGAGCAACATCTGCAGAACTAACATTTACTGCATTAAGACAATGTCTGGAGCAAAATCTGCAGATCTAACATTTACTACATTAAGATAATGTCTGGAGCAACATTTGCAGATCTAACATTTACTGCATTAAGATAATGTCTGGAGCAACATCTGCAGATCTAACATTTACCGCACTAAGACAAAAGTCCAGAATATAGAAAACGTGTCAGGGTAGTCCTCTACGGATCCGGAACTTGGGGAAACAGAAAATAGAAAGTATGTTAAGATTATTCTGACAACGAGACAAGCATTACAGGGACAACTGAGACAAGCATTACAGGGGACAACCGAGACAAGCATTACAGGGGACAACCGAGACAAGCATTACAGGGGACAACCGAGACAAGCATTACAGGGACAACTGAGACAAGCATTACAGGGGACAACCGAGACAAGCATTACAGGGGACAACAGAGACAAGCATTACAGGGGACAACCGAGACAAGCATTACAGGGGACAACAGAGACAAGCATTACAGGGGACAACAGAGACAAGCATTACAGGGGACAACAGAGACAAGCATTACAGGGGACAACAGAGACAAGCATTACAGGGGACAACAGAGACAACATACGAAATATGCCTAGTGACACATGGAAAGCGAGACAGCGCCACCACGGACAGCGCCACCACCGGGACAGCGGCCACCACCGGGACAGCGGCCACCACCGGACAGCGGCCACACTGGACAGCGGCCACCACCGGACAGCGGCCACCACGGGACACGCCACCACCGGGACAGGGCCACCACAGGGACAGGGACACCACAGGGACAGCGGACACCACAGGGACAGCGGACACCACAGGGACAGCGGACACCACAGGGACAGCGGACACCACAGGGACAGCGGAAAGAAAGAGATGCCTAGGGACACATGGATAAGCAATACAGTGGACACCACATGGACAGCAGGGAAGAAAGATACCTAGTCACATGGAGAAGCAATACAGTGGACACCAAAGGAACAGTGCACACCATATGGAATGCGGGGAAGAAAGATTCCTAGGGACACAGAAGCAATACAGTGAACGCACAGGGACAACGGGGTAGCAAGAGATTCCTAGGGACAAGAAGCAATACATTGGACACCATATGGACTGCGGGGAAGAAAGATGCTTAGGGACACAGAAGCAATACAGTGAACATCACAGGGACAGTGGGGTAGAAAGAGATGACTAGGAACACATGGAGAAGCAATACAGGAACATCAAGGACAGTGGGGTAGAAAGATGCCTAGGGACAAGCACTACAGTGAACATCACAGGGACAGTGGATTAGGAAGATGCCTAGGGATAAGCAATACAGTGGACACAAGGACATCGGGGAAGAAAGAGATGACTAGAGACATGGAGAAGCAATACAGTGACAGCGGGGACATCACAGGGACAGCGGGGAAGCAAGAAATGACTAGGCAAACTTTTGAAACAGATCTTAAAGCCATGTAGTACAGATAATTTTGCCTCTTCCTTATCTACCTTTGAAAGAAATGAGGGCTGATGATACAGCGGACCAAACAACTGCGTATACAGTCTTCTAAAACTGGACATCAGGGGGAAAAAAGGCGAGAGGTAGACCATGAAAAAGATATCAGTAGTAACCAGTCAAAAGAAAGCAAAATATCTATATTACCCAAGTCACTAGCTCAGCGCAAGACAAAAACAAAGACACTCGGCAACAACCCGGTAGAAGTCATTTATTATAAGAATGCAACAAAACTCCACAGTATACAGAGTCTTTCTTCTACAACAGAACATCGGGAAAGAAGACAAGAGGAAGACCACGAAAAAGATGGGTTAGCTGGCGTAGCAGAATTCTGTGAAAGATCAAAAATAACAATCACACAAGCCCCCAGAACAGCGCAAGACAAAAACAAAACAACGACACTTGCAACAACCGGTAGCAGTGTGACGACACAAGAATGTAAATGTTACTTACCCTTAACTTTCCTGTAAAGTTCGGGTGGATAATCATCATCGAATGGAAGCTGAGAAATTTTCATAGCGATATGAGTATGAATGAATGGATTATAAATATAAATAACTCCAAAACATATAGATCAATTTGAACTAAAAAAATTCAAATAGCTTGTCCTGAGTAGAACTTTGCCACCCCAACAGTCCTCCGGAATTACTTCCAGGCCAGATATCCCGCCTCTACAGCCGTCATGTTCAAACCATCATTTCCATCCTGACTCCATCTTCTCCGTGGTCTTCCTCCTCTTTGCCGGTATGCCTCCTTCCATGATGGTCTTCCATGATGGTCTATAATCCAGAATCGGACTATATCTGATTATTCCACTTTTATCGTGGAGCATAGGATGTCAACAGTTGTTCGCCACTCTTCTCGGTCCTATGTTGTTTTCTTTACGGTCTCCCAGGATAGTCGAGCACTCTTCAGTTCCTCAAGAAGACTTCCGTCTCCAGGTCTGTTTAGGACGTCCTCTATATCATTTTCCTTACGGGTTCTACTTAAGTGCTTGTCTAGTGACACTCGACTGTATCTTCCGTAGAGTATGCCGTCCCATCTACATTTTCTCCTCTTGATCTGGGACATCATCGGTTCCTGTCCGGTTCTTATCCGCAGGTTTTTTTTGGCAACTCTATCACACCATCTCAGTCTGAGAATTCGCCAAAGACATCTGCTGACAAAGGTCTGAATCTTAGTATTTAACTTGGTGACTCGTCACGGACTATATATATATTTGTTGCTGCTGTGCAAAAATATTACTTGAGTGAACTGGGTTTGACTTCATGTTGCTAAATGCTTCTCATGTTGTTCAGTGTAAATGTTTTCTAAACACTTTTGTTTTATTTCATTAAAATGTTGACAGGGAGAAACAATTTATATAGCAATGTACAAATAGAATAATTGATGGTCTTACAAAGCCACAGAGGAGAGTATAGAGGATGACACCACAACTCCAGACATCCACCTCAGGTCCTATGTACGGCCTTAAAGTAAAGAAATGCAAATACAAATTATGCCTTATACAGATTATGAAGGGGAAATTCTTTATAAGAAAAATAATCCTATAATAAATAATGTGACAATTGACACCTAATGTGACAACTAATGTAACAATTAACAACTAATGTAACAACTAATGTAACAATTGAAATATTTTAGTGACCTCACAGTACTAGTGCATAGTATTTCGAAGCAAGGTCGTCAGCTCTTTTCTTCACTAAATTTTCCTGGATTAATGGATGATCTACTGGCAGAATTAGGTTGGACTGACTGACATGACACTATCGGGTGACAACACTACTGTGTAACATGATGGTTTTCCGTAACAGAAGCCATAATGTGCCGATGGCTTTCAGATAGTTTGACACAGTCTGGAAGGAAGGACTAAGGCTGAAACTCCTCACCCTCGGCATAAAGGGAAGAATGTACAATTGGCTTGATAGATACCTCGAGAACAGAATAGCAAGGGTTCAGGTTCAGGAGTACACTAGCATGAAAGCCACACTAGAGCAAGGGTCCCCAAGGAGAGTGCTCTCACCAACTCTTTCCTAATCTTTGTCAACGACTTAGCCACATGCCTACCAGAGCGAGTGCACTCTGCCATGTACGCCGATGACCTGGCAATATGGGCGAAGGAAAAGTCAATGCCCATAGCAACAAATCGACTACAAGCTACGTTAAATAACCTGGAAGTGTGGTCAAAAAGTGGAATATGAACATAAACCCGTCAACAAACCACTTACACTGTGTTCTCCCAGAACAACCGGTTCTACAAAATTTAGCTTAAAGTCAATGGCCAAGATCTCCCAGAAAGCAAGACCCCCAACGTACCTTGGAGTCATTCGATCGTAAACTGACTTGGTGCTCTCAAATTGAAAATGCTACGGCAAAAGCGAGACAGGCTCACGATGCTGCGTAAACTCGCAGGCTCCACGTGGGAGCAAACGCCAGAGTGCTCAAAACACTCTACTCTGGAAGAGTGCGACGAGTCCTAGAGTACGGAATTGCAGCGTGGAGTAATGCATCCAACAAGCAATTCGCCAAAGTGTCCCACAGTCAGAACCGTGCAATGCGCATTATCACAGGAGCCATTAAGTCAACGCCCATCAAAGTGATGGAAACAATCACAGGCATCCAACCAATGTTAGACCGAAGGGACAGAAAAGTCTTAGTACTAGCGGAAAAACTTAAAACGGCTCGATTCTCACCCTATGCATGAAAGAGTGTATGAATTCGAAAGGAGCAGAATACAGAGACAAAGCTTCGCAAAGATCGCAAAAGCATTGACTGCAGACCATCCGGTCCTTGCACAATGCAAAACCAAACCAATCCCGGCAGCTGATAAGTGCCCGCAGTGAAAAACCATAATGCCAGAACTAAGGAAAAAAATCCCAGGCATACTTAACAAAGGTCAGCAAGAAAACTTCGAAAGAAGAGCGGCCACAGAACAGTACATATCGACAGAATACCCCGAAAATAAGTGTACACTGATGGGTCGGCCAGGAACACAATCAGCAATGGTGGAGGAGGAATAGTTGCTTAAACTATCAAAGAAAGTGACGGTCACAAAATCGATTGCCACAGGCAAATACTCGAATAACTACCGAGCAGAAGCGGAAGCAATAAGATCAGCGGCCGAAATGATCCTAGACAGAAGAGACCTCTCGCAACAAGGTCGTGGTATTCACCGATGCTCTATCGGTCATCACGGCACTCAAAAGTGTAGGCAAAACAGCTGAATGAGCTCAAAGCGACCCTCGAACTAACGCGTTCACTCAAACGCACCGTCATTCAGTGGATACCATCACACTGTAATATAAGGGAAAACGAACGTGCCGACAAACTAGTTAAAGAAGGCGGGCGACTACCTCAGACTGATCACGAGATCAGTTATGAGGAAGCCCAAACAACCATCGGTTCGCACTACAGAAACAAATGGACAGATGACCATCCCCAGCATTCCAACAGTGACGGATACTATGGCCTGTCTCGTAGTGAACAAGTTGAAATACTTCGCCTCCGTACCGGCCACAACAAACTACGCGCCCACATGTACAACAAGTTCAAAATAGGCACAACTAGCCTGTGCCCATGCAAAAGGCGGACATGACGGCAGAATACGTTCTGCAGGATTGTCAACGGATAGCAGGTAAACGAAACGAAACCTGGCCACAAAACACAGCTTCGCGAAAGCTGTACGGGAACAGGGTCCCTTAAAACCATGATAAAGTTGGTTCATCAGTCTGGGCCGGGATCGCGAGAGAGAGATAGTCATAACCATAATATGTGGTGATAGCTTTCAGATATTGCCTTCTTTTGTTGTCACACTGCTACCCTAGTTGTTGCCCTCGTAGTTTTGTTTTTGTCTTGCGCTGTTCTGATGACTTTGGTGATTTGTTATTTTTGCTCTTTGACAGGATTCTGCTATGTCATCTAACCATCTGTTTTGTGGTCTTCCTCTCGCCTTCTTTCCTGATATTCTGTTGTCAGGAAAAGAAGACGGAGAGGAAGACCATGAAAAAGATGGTTAGATGACATAGCAGAATCCTGTCAAAGCATAATGTGTTGATGGCTTTCCAGTACTGCTAAAAAATTTATGTAAATCAAATAACAAAACTGAAGCAGATCTGAAGTTCGAAGGAGTGACTCCATTGCAACCAGGTTTTATCTTATATAGTTTAGTCCCTCTCCATGGAAGTGACATAGCACGAATTTCATGGTTCCTCCAACAACTTTGCGTTCGTTCTTTGCGACCAATTTTAATCACTTTTTCATGTTTGATCTTTGCCAACAACGTACATACGTTGCACCAGTGGCGGTTCGTCATTAAGGGCCAGTGGGGCCGGTCCCACCAAAAATCATGTATAACTTATATGTAAATACTAATATATAAAGTAACCCAAAAACATGGTTTTTCCGAAAATATTTGTCCGGCCCCACCAACAAAAATGAACACGAGCCGCCACTGCGTTGCACATTGGTTTAGTGGGTCCATAAACGCATAGACGTCTCTAAACGCATAGACTTCTACACGTGCATCCGATTTCATCCAAACTCCTAGTCGCTTTACGACATGCGTGGCAGGTAACAGTGGTTCTATTCTTTACACCCCATATTGAGCCCCGGTAACCACACAGGCGGCCCCTGCAACAATCCTAGAAGTCTATGAAAACAATGCACTGGTAAACATATGTGGTCCCAACTCAAAACAAATATTCTTTGGAATGCAAGGCAAAAGGCTTAACCACTTACTTACAGATATCGCCCGAGTGGTTAACGGGGCCCAAATTGGGGTGCAAAGAATAGAACCACTGTCACCTGCCACGCATGTAATATGAAACTAATGAGGTTGGAATGGGGCTAGCTACCCCACAACGTAAAAATCACTAGATGGCTATAGAACGGAGAAGAAACAGTAAACCTGGCGAAACCGACACTCGCCGAAGGATAAGCACCAGAGCTCCAAATGGTACTGAAGATATGACGTAAAACACACCAATGCTACTAAGGCTGCATGAATCAGATTTCCACATGAATAGAGTTTATGGGAAATCTGGTACATCGGTTTGGGCAGTGATCGCGAGATAGAGAGCTACAGATACCCCCAATCCAAGTCTAACCACAGAGCCCCCACAAAACTAGTAACATATTACTTACTTTCCGCACAGTATTTCGGGAGCAGCATAGTTGGAAGAACCACAGCTTGTTTCTAATAATTTTCCATCTGTCATCACGACTGATAGACCTGGTCAGAGAAAATAACATGTGAAGATACTGAGTGTTCACGATGTAAAAGGAAAGTTGCACATAGATAAACAAAGAATGAAGGGGTTTGGTCACTTAATAAGAATGCATCCAAACTCCACAGTATACAGAGTCTTCTCAGAACATCGGGAAAAAGACAAGAGAAGACCACGGAAAATTGGCTTTGATGGGCAGCAAATCTGTGAAGAGCAGATAATCCACTAGCACACCAGAACAGGCGCAAGACAAAAACAAAACACTGAAATGGGCAACAACCCGAAGTAGCAGTGTGACGACAAGAAGAATGAGCATAGTTGAATTGGAAAACGTAACAATAGTACGTCAGTGCTATATTGAACCAATACTTGTGTATGGCAGCAAATCATGAACAATGAACAAAAAAATTAATGAGATCATTAGAAGCCAGAGATGTGGTTTTACAGAAGAATGCTGAAAATTCCATGGACAGCCAAGAAAACAAATGTGGAGGTTTTAAATCAGGCCTGCACACAAAGAAACCTTATCAAAAGAATAAGAATCCGACAATCAAGGTTCTTCGGGCATATAATGCGAAATGAAGGTTTAGAACATTTGGTGACTACAGGTAAAATTCTGGGAAGGAGAGATCGTGGAAGACAGAGGGAGAAGATGTTGGATGGCCTGACATGGTTCGATAAAAAAATCGACGTCAGAACTGATTACATGCACCAAGAATAGAGAGCTGTGAAGAGACATGATCGCCTACGCCTGGTAGGCATGGCACTTGATTGATTGTGACAGCATACAAAATAAATGGAAAGTTAGAGAAAAATACACAGCTCAGAGTAAACTTGTGACATGGAAGAAAGTAAACTACAGAAGTGATAACCGAGGTAGGGACATGATGAAAGCAATAGAAGTACAGTGGTTAGTGTACTTGCTTCCTATACGGGTGGTCATGGTTCGATGCCAAGTTGAAATTTTACCTAAGACAAATATCTCTCGGGTCAACCAACCCTCAATTCTGAGGAGAGGAACACGAGATACTATCAGAACTTACCAAAATCTCCAATTTTGACACATTTATTGGAATCCAATAGAATATTTTCTGGTTTGAGATCTCTGTGTACAACCATGTGTCTGTGACAGTATTCCACACCAGATATGATCTGCTGGAATAATCTACGTGCCTCTGGTACTGGAAGCTGGAAGTAAGACGACACAAGCAAATAATTAAAGGAAGATTTGAAATCTTGTGACAATTGAAACAAATAACAAGTTAAAAGAATCAGAAATGTGCCAACATTCTATAAATTAAGATTGTCCTGAGCAGAGCTTTGCCACTACAAGTCCTCCAGAATTTCTCAAATTTCACATAATTTTTTAAAAGAGATGTCCCGCTACTGCAGTCGTCATGCTCAAATCATCAGTTACATTCTGAATCCATCTTCTCCGTGGTCGTCCTCCTTCAATCAATCTTATCATCACAAGTAGCTTTCAGCCTCGGAACCTGGCTCCCATGACAGCAGTCCTGAACAACTCTTGTGTGCAAATTGACCAGAGTCAGCAGATTCTCAGATTGTCAATGACATCCTGCACCCATCGTCTTCTAGGTCTTCATCTCGTTCGTCTTCCAGGCACCATTCACTCCAAAATTATCTTTATATCTCTAGGCACTCATGTCGTTTGATGTGTCCGAAATATTAAATTGTCCTTGATTTTATGTTCTTTAATAGCTAACTAACTAATATCAAGCTTTGCAAAACAAAAGCATTTGATACATGAAGTTGGTGAAGAGAAAACTCAAGCACTTACAAGTAGGCAAACACATCCGATGTCTGCGATCTGTTTTATTTACTAGGGTAGCTTCACTAGCTCGTACATCAGTCGCCTCTTACGACATGCCTTGTAGGTCCCAGTGGTATTCTTTTATCTTGGGCGCCCACTGCACGCACACGGCCGATACGAGACAATATAATATGTCTAAATAAACAGCTGAACTAAGTCATTTGTCCTAGATCTCTCCAGGTTTAGTTAAACATGAATTTAATTGACTTACTTTTTGCCACGTTCGCCAGGTTTGCCAAGGTAATCAAATAGTTCTCCACCAGTAATATACTCCATCACCAGGAAGATATCTGTTGGGGTTGAAATCACCTGGTACCTTCAACACATAACCAAAAAAAATCTAGTACCTTTAACACAGAACAAAAATAGAAATACAATTTGTAAAACCATTCTTGTGTTTTTTTTTGTTTTTTTGCAGTTAGACGTAGCATAACTGATGATCTTGCATCAAGAGCATCGATTGTTGGGAAGTTGATGGATAAGGGGGATATTCTTCGGTCTCTTCGCGACTCTGTTGGATGAGGACACTAAAATCGATGTTGAATCTATCAAGCGATTTAAGCAGTTTGGAGTTACCCGTTGTTCAGTCGAACTGGATGCCTGGAGGCAGAGTGAGAGGTGTGTTTAATCAGCGAGCCACAGGAACCATCAGCATGCATACTCTTCGATATCTGTTGGAGGAGATTGAGCACCTATGGGTCTGCCCGGAGTGCAATGACGTCAGTTTAGTAACCAATAACTGATGATCGGTTTACGAGATAGTGCACGCTCGGTCGCTTGATATGCTGTGGTATTGTGTTTTAAGATGTCTTTAACTTATCAACCATGCACGCCTGCCCAGCGTGTTCGTAGCGCGTTGGACTACGGGTGACAAGTCCTGTGAGTGCGGGTTTAATTCCGCGGACTGGCAGAAAAGCCACAGATTCCCAGATTTACGGTGTTCGTGGCACCGAACCGAAGGGTTACGATGTCCATGGCACCGAGCCGAAGATCTTTCAGCTCAAGTGTTTCTGAACTCAACAAATATTTTTCTTGGTATGCCCCTTCCTCTTGGATTATTCCATTTTCAGGTTGTGCGCTCTTGCAACTGGTGTATTTTGGTTCATTCTCACCAAGTGGTCAAACCATTTCAACGAGTAAGAATGCACAAAAAGAACAATAAACCTATATGTTTACAATTGTGATCTGAGATGTAACATGTCGAATGTCTTTCTGTTTGGGTTTCCTCTTCTGCTGATCTTTTCCAAGTTAACGGGATTATTTCCAGCTGCAGCAAGGTGGATGGGAACAAGGTGGATGGAACACGGTGGATGGGAACAGGTGGTGGGAACAAGGTGGGTGGGAACAAGGTGGGTGGGAACAAGGTGGGTGGGAACAAGGTGGATGGGAACAAGGTGGATGGGAACAAGGTGGATGGGAACAAGGTGGATGGGAACAAGGTGGATGGGAACAAGGTGGATGGGAACAAGGTGGATGGGAACAAGGTGGATGGGAACAAGGTGGATGGGAACAAGGTGGATGGGAACAAGGTGGATGGGAACAAGGTGGATGGGAACAGTTCTTAACGGGTCTTGTTCGCCCGTCATGAATTTAAGCATAATCAGTATGTTGCTTCTGATTGTTGCGTGAAGGCTTTCCCTATCATCAGTACATCTTCGCCATTCAGGTGAGCCTTCGACTTCAAGTATTTAAGGGAGAAATTGTGTATTGTTTTTGGTGTTGACAGCGTGACACGATTTCTGATTATATGCAAATAAAATGTGACCGCTTGTGTGCATAAAAATATTTGCATATCCCGTAGACTTTTTCAGATCTTAAGTAGCTCCTGCTACTTCATATTTCTAAGCCCTATTGTACAGGAGGTATGAGTGCCAATTCCTTTCTTCTTTGCGTTCGTTCTTTACGACCAATTTTAATCACTTTGTCATATGTTTAATCTTTGCCAAGAACGTGTATACATTGCCTATTGGTTTAGTAGATCTCTATAAGCATAGAGATTTTCTACACGTTTAGGACACATGCATCCGATTTCAGCCAAACCTTAGTCGCTTATTGTGACATGGGTGGTAACAGTGGTTCTATTCTTTACACCCCAAATTTGGGCTCCGGTAACCACTCGGAGCAATTCCTTTAAAAACGTGTGGATTGAACCACCAAAGTTCGAGTCGATAGGCGATTGTATGTGATCCAAGCCTAAGAACGATTGTACATTGTGGCAGTTATGCGCCTACAAGTATGTCAACACATCGATTTCTGCGACGCTTTTTATTTACTATGGTATCTTCCCTAGGCCCCTACCTCAATCGCCTCTTTCGACTTGTTTTGTATGTCGCAGTGCTACTATTCTTTGCTCCCCTTGAAAGTCCCAGCAACACACAGGTGGAAAACCACATATGACACCACACATATGACCACACATATGACACTACATTCAATAACAATTAAACAGCCACATACAAGACACAAATCAACTTACAACTTGATGATGTGTGGGTGTTTAAATAACTTATGATTCAGAATTTCTCTTTGGATCTTATCAACATAATCTCCATCTTGTATGGCTAACCTGTTAATCATCTTAAATGCAACTTTACGTCCTGTCACCTGGTGTGTTGCAACTGAAAGATAATTGGAAAACAGGTAAACACTTGTTGGCATTTGACTTTGAAAGATTAGTTTGTTCCTTTCGTACCAAAGGCGGCACATAGGGCAGATGTTTTAGATCTCCATATGATGCGGTTCTTTGCTAGCAGTTGCAGATCGCGTATTGTTTTACATCCGAATACTTGACTTTCTTGGATTGTTCTTCGAAGAGTGGCATTAGGTCTTCCACGTTTTCTTTTCCCAATTTCTTTTCCCAACTGGTGACCACATAAGTACTTGTCGATTAAGTCTCTTTTCGTCTGATCTAAGAATATGACCTAAATATTTCCACCTTCGCTTTGTAAGGTTAATACTTCATTAAATGCAAATTTAAAATAAACCAGCAAACCACTATGTTGATCTGATCCTCTTTCTAATCACTGTGTATACCATGGTTCTTATTCCTTCGCACCATGGCGGCTCGTCTATAATGGCCATGGCGTGCGAAGCCACTTTCAAAAATAATGTACAACATGTATTTATTATTTTTTAAATTAAAATATAGCAATCTAAAACCATGATTTATCCGGAAAAAAATGTCTGGCCCCACCAACAAAATGATCACGAGCCGCCACTGCTTCGCACCAAAGGAGGCATAGTTCCAAGCAAAACCTGAAGCTCTCATGCGCTTCGTTGCGGTTTTATAGCTAAGTGTTTTTTACAGGATAGGTTAGCTAATCACCCCAAACCACTTTCGTCGTATATGGCGTGGTGGTATACCATGGTTGACTACAGAGAATGTAATGCAACCACTTTAAACACAAATGCTTTGAAATGGATAGACAGACAACGCGTGGATAGGTCGACAACGCGTGGATAGATCGACAACGTGTGGATTGTCGACCCTGAACGCATAGACTACACATTTATAACAGTGCATCCGATTTCAGCCAAACTTTTGTCGCCTCTTACGACATTCGTGGCAGATAACATTGGTTCTATTCTTTACACCCCAATTTGGGCCCCGGTAACCACTCGGGCGATAATCTGTTGTTCATTATCATATACTGATATATGCTTGCATTTTCTTCTTATGACGGATGAGGTGTTTTGTTTTATCTATTTGCTTGGTTGTCAATTCTTCCCAGTCAGTCATATCTTTTTGTATTCTATGTACACTTACTGTCTCTTCATTCGCTTTACATAACCTTTGTCAAACCAACTCTTTGTGGTATGTGATATGTACCTTAGATTGTGAGTATGTTGTGCCAATTAGGCACCTACAGACCCATAGACCAGCACATCCTGTTTCTGCTTGCCTTTTATTCAGTTCACCTTCAAAAATATATACAAATTTCTCTCTTAGTGTTATACGTCACATAGGGCCTGCAAGTAATTTCTCCATACTGTTCTGTCCTGAGCAACCTGCCCAACCTCTTCTGTGGAATTGAGCGATATTTGTATCTCTCAGCAAAGTTCGTTTCAAGGTTTCCTAGGAGCTCTAACACTTTGCCTGCCACTTCCAATACCTGCTTAGGTATGCTTAATTTATTTCAAATAATATATGCCTCTTTTTCTGTCTACAGTTCATTTCCATGTCTCTGTCTTTCCCTACCCCTCCTTATGCCACGATTCCATTTCAAGAGACCAATGTGAGTGGCTGGCATTCTTAAACATGTTGGACGCAACTACCTCTCCCCTTCCTTCCCTTATTGATATTGTTTATAAGTCGTCATAGATACAAAGTGGCGGAAAATCAAATGGTCCAATGGCATAGAGCGTGTTGCTATCCTACAAGAAACTGTACTAGCCGTAGAATTCTACAAGGATGAAACAATAGACGGTATCAAATGTTACAGGATTACAGGCAAGATTACAAATGAACAGAAATGTTACTAACGGCCCTTTGACTTTATGCCAAAAAACTTCACGAAGTTAAGTTTTCACGTGAAAATAATGTGAAGTGTTATATTAATGACGGGAAAAATTTCAGGATTGGAACATAATTGGTCAAATTTAATTTCCTATTAATTTATAAATAACAGTAATACTTCATTACTAACTGTTCTACAATTTGATGAGAAAATGTATGGAACTAAAAGTATACTATATATATATATATATATGGTCATAACTGCACACTACCAGTATGCTTTACCAATCGTCCAATGTGAATAGTCAATATCAAAATAGCTTGTCCTAAGTAAAACATTGCCACTACAACAGTCCTCCGGAATTTCTCCCCTAAACCAGATGTCCTGTCACTTCAGCTGTCATGTTCAAACCAACAGTTACATTCTGAATCCATCTTCTCCGTGGTCTACCTCTCTTTTCCGACATGCCTCCTTCATGTCTTTTTGTATGTCCAAAATATCTCAATTTTCTCTTTATTTGTAGCATCAGGTTTTCTTTTGAGTTTTTTCTGGATAGATCTATTTGTTCTCTTCTCTATCCAAGATATACGAAGGACTCTTCTGTAACACATTCAAAAGCACATACATTTTCCCCCTTCATTAATAAATGTCCATGCTTCACATACATGCTTCATGCAGTCAATGAAAATTTACTTTTTATTTTACTTGAGAACATTGAACTCAACTCCCGGAGTTAAACTCCGTAACTAAGGCTCAATAGTGAATTTAATAGTTTACATTGTGAGACAAACTCACGAGACAAAAATTAATGTTCATTATCTGACTGCTTCCAAAAATAATTTGCACAAAACTACATATAGTTAAAATAATAAAATAGCAACAAGTTTCTTACCTTTGACCTTTCCAAATGCACCGCTACCGATAGTCGCGCCCAGAAAATAGTTGCCTATTCTCACCGGCACTGCGTTCTTGTTAGCCATGATGAACAACCTTCTGAATGAACGAATGAAGAGAAACGAGCTCAAATAAAAACAACAGAAAGCAGAAGTTCCGGTTCAAAGGTTACAAAATAAACTCACGAAAACGAGAGATCCGTGCTTCGGCATAAGGCAAGGAGGC
The DNA here is from genome assembly GCA_020796225.1 of Arion vulgaris. Taxonomy (NCBI): domain Eukaryota; kingdom Metazoa; phylum Mollusca; class Gastropoda; order Stylommatophora; family Arionidae; genus Arion; species Arion vulgaris. The sequence goes on along the minus strand of CM036769.1, from coordinate 30,853,143 downwards.
TCTGTTGTTTATTTATTTTTAAGCGTCTATAATATGTGAGAACCGTGTCAATGAACGTTTAGTTCACTCCGTGTCAATGAACGTTTAGTTCACTCCGTGTCAATGAACGTTTAGTTCACTCCGTGTCAATGAACGTTTAGTTCACTCCGTGTCAATGAACGTTTAGTTCACTCCGTGTCAATGAACGTTTAGTTCACTCCGTGTCAATGAACGTTTAGTTCACTCCGTTTAGTAGATGTCTGGAAACGTCAACATTGCAAGAAATGATGATATAAGGGAGGACTGCAGTAAAATATCATTTCTTATCTACTGATGTATCTTTGCTTGATAAATGCCTATGGGCGAAATGTCACTGTGTTGTTATTGTTTTTATACTTTGTAAAAATACAGTGTTTTGTTTTACGTGTTTCGCAAGCAACGATGACAACATACTCAAGCGTATGCTGCTGCACCTCTATGGTGTGTACAGAGGTGATTGTAGAGTCGATTCCTGGAACACAATCCCCCACCATATGCATTGTATGCGGTGCAGAATTCTTTTTGTGGCGGTACGCGGCTGTTTCATTCTGGAATTAGTTCCCACAGGAAACATTTCCCAGTTGTTAGCATTTCGTGTGATTTTCATTGGCACAGGAACGGAACAATTATGGGGTGACACGTTGCAGTGAAGTTGGAACCGTACTTATGAACTATGAACTATGAACAATCCCCCACCACAGGATTGTGGTATGGGTTTGAGACATGATCAGGGCTGGACACCTAGGTGTTGTATGTTCTGTCTTATGCTCGCAGTTTTGTTGTTAGTTTTTTAGTGCGTGTCCGACGACATATTGACTGAGAAAATGCAACTTATGGCGCTGTTCTGCAAAATTTGTTTTCCTCGCTCATTGAGTAATAACAGTAACTATTAGCATATCATCATCAGGTGCCGTGCCGGCTGGCGTAGGCGATCATGGATCTCCACAAATCTTTGTCTTTGCTGTTTGCTATCAACTCAGATGTTGACGTTCTAACGCGCCATGAAGTCAGGCTATCCAAAATGTTCTCTCTGTCTTCCAGTATCTTGGCTACCCTCGATTTTACCGGTTGTCACAATGTGTTCTAAATCTCCCTCTCATAACATACCGAAAATGATGACTGCCTCTTTCTTATATTGATGATAAGATTTCTCTGTGTCTTGATCTCATTCAAAACCTCAACATTAGTCATTTTAGCAGTCATATTTAGGAAGAGATGATGATAAGCTTTCTCTGTGTCTTGATCTCATTCAAAACCTCAACATTAGTCATTTTAACAGTCATATTTAGGAAGAGATGATGATAAGCTTTCTCTGTGTCTTGATCTCATTCAAAACCTCAACATTAGTCATTTTAGCAGTCAGTCATATTTAGAAAGAGATTAGTAGCTTATATAATAACCATAGACGTCCAACGAAAATAAGGGGTTTAAAAGCCGAAGGATTGACTTCATTGCATCGGGTTTTATCCCATACGGCTCGGTCCCTCTCCGCAGAACTGGCAGGCCACCTGCCGAGAGTATTGCACAAAGCACGAACTCCGTAGCTCCAGCAACAATCCTAGGGTCTCGGAAAAACTGCACTGTTGAACAGAATGACGCGGTCCGGACTCGAACCCACGACCTTCGACTCACAAGGCAAAGGGCTTAACCATTTAGCCACAGAGACCCCCTCGTCCCTTCAGACATGTGCTGTTATACGTCTCTGCTATGTTGTTACACTTCTCTGCTATGTTGTTACATTTCTCTGCTATGTGTTACATTTCTCTGCTGTGTTGTTACATTTCTCTGCTATGTGTTACATTTCTCTGCTATGTGTTACATTTCTCTGCTGTGTTGTTACATTTTTCTGCTATGTGTTACACTTCTCTGCTATGTGTTACATTTCTCTGCTGTGTGTTACATTTTTCTGCTATGTGTTACACTTCTCTGCTATGTGTTACACTTCTCTGCTATGTTGTTACATTTTTCTGCTATGTGTTACATTTCTCTGCTATGTGTTACATTTTTCTGCTATGTGTTACATTTCTCTGCTATGTGTTACATTTCTCTGCTATGTGTTACATTTCTCTGCTATGTGTTACATTTTTCTGCTATGTGTTACATTTCTCTGCTATGTGTTACATTTCTCTGCTATGTTGTTACATTTTTCTGCTATGTGTTACATTTCTCTGCTATGTGTTACATTTTTCTGCTATGTGTTACATTTCTCTGCTATGTGTTACATTTCTCTGCTATGTGTTACATTTCTCTGCTATGTGTTACATTTTTCTGCTATGTGTTACATTTCTCTGCTATGTGTTACATTTCTCTGCTGTGTTGTTACATTTCTCTGCTATGTGTCACATTTCTCTGCTGTGTTGTTACACTTTTCTGCTGTGTGTAGAGGTGACTATAGTAGTCAGTCCTGGAACGTAATCCCCTACCACAAGTGGGGCATGTATGATCAGGATTGACGTGTGAGTGTTGTGTGTGTGTTTTTTTTCCACACAGCTCATTGCTTCGTCTCCGAGTTTCTCTTATAGTTTTGCAGGGCCACATTTGACGATCTTGAGCAAGGGATTCACAATCATGTGATGTCTATATAGAAGAATTTTAGAGACAATTTGCAATTATAATTAACATGTTTTCCTGCCACAATAAAAACCCCGAAACTACAACTTAGTATGTACATACTTCTGACAATCTACGGAAGCAAACCAGCGAGCAAAGTAATTTGACCACAACGTGATTTCTATACGTTAATTGTATGTTAAAGTTTCCTCCTTGAACATCATTCAAATATGAAACTCATCATTTGAACCGTCTCAAACATGGATGTTATACCTTCATGATCTTTGATGTAATATGAAGTTTAGAATGAAAGTGACCAATACATTAGCCACTTCCTCCTTGGTAGATATGACTCGTCCCTTGAACAGTCTCAAACATGGCTGTTGTACCTTTTTCCTATTTCTTGATGTAATATGGAGTTTAGAATGGAAGTGACCAATACATTAACCACTTCTTCTTTGGTAGATATGAGACTCGTCCCTTGAACAGTCTCAAACATGGCTGTTGTACCTTTTTCATATTTCTTGATGTAATATGGAGTTTAGAATGAAATTGATCAATATATTAGCCATTTCCTCCTTGGTAGATGTAAAACTCATCCTTTGAACAGTCTCAAACATGACTGTTATACCCATGATGCTTCTTGATGTAATATGGAGTTTGCAGTGAATGTGATCAATACAGTAGAATATCGATCACTTATGATTTATTATGATTTATTATCCAGAGTTAGCCGATCATCACTTATTTGTTTTTCGATCATCATCATCTTGAGTATGGTTCTTCTTTCTACTGCAAACTGATTTTTTTTCTGATGGTAAACCCGCACACTAGTTGCTGATCCGCTATGGGACTGCGCTCCTGAGGTAGAATGTGAATTGCAAAATTTTGTTGTTGTACAACATGTACTTAACATTTCATGAAGGCAAAAATCTTCAATATTTTCCATTTATACTGAAATTACGTTTTGTTATTATGTAGAGAAGTTATAACAATTATAACAGCTTAAAAATTGGTTATTGGTTACTGATCTGACGTCACGGCACTCCAGACAGGCCCATAAGTGTTCAGTCTCCTCCAAAATATGTCGTAGGGTATGCATAATGATGGTTTATGTGGCTTGCTGGTTAAACACGTACCTCTCACTGTCCCTCAAGCGTTTAGCTCATATGTTCCCATAGTGGGCGGTACATCCGCCCCCACCCAGTGGGCGCTGAAGCCTTCTAAGGGGACGATAGTGGGTTCAGAAGCATTGGGGGACTCTGTCTTAGACGCTCCATTTTTCATCGATTTTCTATTTCAGGTATATAAAAATTGAAAATAGACCATGTATGGCAGAAATATATATCAATTTTCTATGTCAAAGAGAAAAATAGAGCATATGGGGGCGTTGGCAAACTGTTTTAATGGGGAGGAGGGGCGTTATAACGTTTATATCGTACAAAGTGGGAGGTGGGCCGAAAAAGTTTGGGAATCTATATTCCAGCTTTACTTATACATCTAATTCCAAGCTCCTTAAATCGCTGATTTAACGTCAATTTTAGCGTCTGTATCCAACAGTAGATCACCAAGACACTAAAGAGCATCAACCTTATCCATCCTAAACTCCCCAACAATCGGTGCTTTCGGTGCAAACCTGTCTATCTATGTATTTTAAGAATATTACCAATAACTTTAACATTGCATGTATATGCCCGTATATATTGATAATATGTATATGCCCGTATATATTGATAATATGTATATGCCCGTATATATTGATAACATGTATATGCCCGTATATATTGATAATATGTATATGCCCGTATATATTGATAACATGTATATGCCCGTATATATTGATAATATGTATATGCCCGTATATATTGATAACATTATATGCCGTATATATTGATAATATGTATATGCCGTATATATTGATAATATGTATATGCCGTATATATTGATAATATGTATATGCCGTATATATTGATAATATGTATATGCCCGTATATATTGATAATATGTATATGCCCGTATATATTGATAATATGTATATGCCCGTATATATTGATAATATGTATATGCCCGTATATATTGATAATATGTATATGCCCGTATATATTGATATGTATATGCCCGTATACATTGATAATATGTATATGCCCGTATATATTGATAATATGTATATGCCCGTATATATTGATAATATGTATATGCCCGTATATATTGATAATATGTATATGCCCGTATATATTGATAATATGTATATGCCCGTATATATTGATAATATGTATATGCCCGTATATATTGATAATATGTATATGCCCGTATATATTGATAATATGTATATGCCCGTATATATTGATAATATGTATATGCCCGTATATATTGATAATATGTATATGCCCGTATATATTGATAATATGTATATGCCCGTATATATTGATAATATGTATATGCCCGTATATATTGATAATATGTATATGCCCGTATATATTGATAATATGTATATGCCCGTATATATTGATAATATGTATATGCCCGTATATATTGATAATATGTATATGCCCGTATATATTGATAATATGTTAATTGTCGACAGAAGCGTGAAGAAGCACGTTTTTAAAGGTTGAGAAACAAGTACAGTGCTCCTTTAGTGTTCATTGGGACATCTATCTATACTCTCTTCGTGTCCCGATTGACACATAAGGCTTCCACAAGAGACTTCCACTGTTGCCTTTCTGCTGTCTTTCTATCAACCATCTCCCACGTCAGGCCACACTCCTTCAACTCTCTCTCCACCGTTTTTCTCCATGTTTCCTTTGGACGTCCAGGCCTTCTCTTTTCATCCGCTGTCCATCTGAGAGTTGTCCTAGTCAATGTCCCCACTGGCATACGACATACATGTCCAAACCACCTCCATCTTCGTCTCTAACCCTTTAGCTGCTAAGGACGTATATATACGTTTTCCCCATTCATTTCTAAAGACGCGTTAACACGTCTGTTATTATCTCTTGTCTGTGAGCTAGAGACGTATTAACACGTTATACATTTCTACTGTCACTACTATAGGCGTACATTCACGTTTGTAACCTAGAAACAAATAGTAGCTATTTTTAGCTCGGCCTTCGTAAAGTATGTAGCAGCGAAAGGGTTAATGATGGTCTCCAAGGATGCAAAGTCTGTTCGTTTCAAAAGCTTCTCATTTGTTATGGTATTTGGCCAAAAAATTTTGCCGGATCCTTCTTTAACATTTATTCTGAAATGTCTCTAACTTGTGTATTATCATTGTGACATGTTTGCATTTAATAATTGGTGTCATTTGTCCTGTGATTTGATTTGCTTTTCTGTATCTATGTTTGATTTCGTTAGTTATTCATTGAGTTGCTTTAATTGATATTTATCGATGGAGATAGTGGTAGCATTTTCCTTTTTATCGAATGTCATTACTTCGGTTTTGTCGATGTTTATTCTCATATTGTATCCATTGTATGCTAACTAGAGAATGTTAATGTGTTGCTGTAGCTTTTCCTCTGTTGATATGATTTGCATGATCGTCAGCAAAACGAAAGTTATTCTAGAGTTTCCCAAGGTTATCCACTGGTGTTAGCTATTTTGGAGATTCGATCCATTTATGTGATGAGCAGCAGCGGTGATAGTACGCAACCTTGTCTTACTTCCGACCCAATGTGTAACATTTCTGATAGACGTGTTTGTTCTAACCGCACACTAGCTGTATATATATAGGCTCTGGCATAGATTTTTTTTTTCCGATCCAGAAGCACTTGAGCTTTCAGTTCTTCGGCTCGGTGCCATGGACACTGTGAATCTGGGGAACCTGTGGCTTTCCTGTCAGGGAATTGAACCCGCACACACAGAGGACTAGTCACCCGCAGTCCAACGCGTTACGAACACGCTTGGCAGGCGGGCTCTTGCATAGATTAAATAAGTAGTCATTAACTCCATAGATTAACAATACTTTCCACATCGTGTTCCTATCTACGCGGTAGAACGCTTTTTCCTGAACTACGAACACATGTTTGTCGGATTCCACAGTCCTTACCACTAACTGTCTGAGGGCGAATATTCCGTGATATTGCCTGAACCATTACTATTGTCAATATGAAATAAAAATGTATTACTGTCAACGATATAATAGAATTTGAAATTGAAAACAGGAATTCATGAAGATGCTCAATTCATCACACAATAAATATTTTGTACAATATTTATTTTTATTTTTATCTCGATCCAGAAGCACTTGAGCTTTCCAGCTCTTCGGCTCGGTGCCATGGACATCGTTTCCCTTCGATTCGGTACCACGAACACCGTAAATCTGGGAAATCTGTGGCTTTTTCTGCCATCCCGCGAAGTGAACCGCACACACAGAGGATAGTCACCGTAGCCCAACGCGCTACAAACACGCTGGGCATACCGCAAAGGATACCGCTAAAAACTAAAGCAAATCTTATAACAATGATTTTCTCTAACAGGATTCTGCTATGCCATCTAACCATTTTTTTTCATCGTCTTCCTCTCGCCTTCTTTCCTACTGTTTTGTAGTGAAGACTCTGCTAACAGTTACAAATACTTAAAAGTAACTGAAATTGTATATTGCCTATCTCCAGGTGGAAGATGGAATTGGTTGTCCACTCTTGTAATTAAGCGTAGGGGTTGTGAGCTTTAATTTGCATGCTAGGGTCAGATGAGTCACCCTTGTTATGTTATATCCGTGTTTATGTAGTGTGGTCTTGATATTGTCTATCCATCTTTTATTGGTCTTCCCTTCGCTCTAGTGCCTGATCTCATTTTATTGTATACTGTTATTGGTGGTTGGTTGTATCCCATTTTCATTAAATGTCCAAACTACTGCATTTGTTGTCTTTCGATAAATTCGGTGCATGAAGTTATGCCAACTCTGCTTCTGATGTCCTCATTTCATAGTCTATCTTTCCTGGTGACCCCATGCTTTCCTCAAACATTTCATTTCACACGTGGTGAGCTTTCTGTGATGTGTTGCTGTAAGAGACCAAGTTTGGCACTGGTAACAAAGTGTTGGTGAGCTTTCTGTGATGTGTTGCTGTAAGAGACCAAGTTTGGCACTGGTAACAAAGTGTTGGTAGAAAAATACTTTGTATCATCTGTCTTTTCACTTCCATCTTGATCTTTGGGTATTGTAGTAATGGTGCCAACTCGTAGGTCAGATCACAACTACCCAATCCTACCCCGGCACTACTTGAAACACCCCCTTATTCTATCACCGCCACACACGTAGAAAAATAGTACCGCAACATAACTTAGTTCGCTAAACACTTTTAAACAAAATATATTTTATAACTTTCTAACTTCGCATGTTCAGTTGTAATAACGAGACCAGTTGTACGACGTGTATATTGACTGTAGCCTGGAGACGGAAGTGACTTATTGTCATACTTTGTCACAATAAACTTAAACAAGAATTGGTTAAATTTGTCAGAAACGGGAGTTAGTGTATTCAAACACGCTAGTCCCAAATATATCAAGTAGGAATTAATATTTAGTGTAACTACAGGAACTGTTTCTTAGACTTAATCGGGTCAATGAAACTGTGACCGAGATGGGAACAAAGCTACCGCGTTATCTAAACGGATCAATATTATTTCTTCAATATTTCCGCTGCCATGTTTAATACATACATAAATTCTTCCTCTGCAGAAATATCTAAAGAGTTTTTAGGACAAAGCTCACGTTTTTTTTTAGATTTACTCGGGAAGAGAGGTTTTATTTTCTTTTTTCGATCCAGAAACACTTGAGCTTTTGGCTCTTTAGCTCGGTGTTATGGACATCGTAACCCTTCGGTTCGGTGCCACGAACACCGTGAATCTGGAGAACCTGTGGGTTTTCTGCCAGCCCACGGAATTGAACCCGTACTCACAGAGGGCTAGTCATCCGTAGTCTAACGCGCTACGAACAAGCTGGGCAGGCGGGCGGAAGAGAGGTTTACAGACACATGGTAAACTCTAACACCACCGACAACATCAACCATCTTACAGGAAGAGATCAGAGCACTATTTTTACACTCCAAGCGCAACACATAACAATCACATGAACATAATTCAACCACAACACACTCCAGAGTGTGCACATCATCATGCAACTGCTCACCGCCACCTCTTCAGGTGCCAAGCCCTAGATGATGTGAGTAAGATCCTCCTACCCCCAAGGTCAGATAAATGGAACATATTATACGGAACTTCCTATTCGTACGCTCCATATCGACCACTTGTTAACCCCTCTGTGTGATTTTTACGTGATCTGAGCTTAAGAGCGACTTTACGTTGTTCCAGTTATGTGCCTTCAAATATCCCAGCACATCCGATATCTGCGCTGCTTTTTTATTTACTAGGGTAGCTTCCCTAGTAAAGGAACCCTTTCACACCTTGTGGTATATAGGGCAATACAGTGTTAGGCCTGCATTTTTCATTGACCGTCGGCACACGATGGGTGATGTGGTCAGCATCACGCCGGCCGCCTTTACTTCCCAGATCATGTCTGGTACCCAATTGAGGCTGGGTCGACCTGAGAGCCGTCGCAGTCGGGAAAACATCCACGCCCACTGCGGGAGTTGAACCTAGACCACCAGCCTTGAGAAGCGAGTTCACTAACAACTTCGCTACAGCGGCTCTCAGCTTCCTAGGCCCCTACCTAAATCGCTCTTACGACATGCCTTGTAGGTCGCAGTGTTACTATTTTTGCAAACACGGGAGCTATACGGAATAAATGAACAACTTACAAACATATGCAGATACCACTACATAGCATTGGGCCGAAGGGTAACAGCTCAAGTGCCACTGGATCATTGAAGAAGAAGAAGATGATGGTCAGCGTGGTCAACACTTGTAGAGAGCAGCTAGCTAGCTGTGTGTTGGCTGAAACTGTTCTAATTTCACAGAGTATTTTTTTTTTATATTCAGAAGCACTTGAGCTTTCAGCTCTTCGGCTCGGTGCCATGGACATCGTAGCACTTTGGTTCGGTGCCACGAACACCGTGAATCTGGTGAACCTGTGGCTTTTCTGCCAGCCCGCGTTATTGAACCCGCACTCACAGAGGGCTAGTCACCCGTAGTCCAACGCGCTACGAACACGCTGGGCAGACGGGCCAGAGTATTATTTAAAGAATGGGACCCGCATGATTGCATTTAACATATCACCAAACAAATTCTTCTTCTGCGTACAGTACCCTGGTACGGTAGATTGATACCAGCAGATGGTGGATGCAGTCATTCTGTTTTCGTTAAGGAGTCTCTGTGGGGTAGACGTTAGATGCTCGCCTCTAGTTCTAAAGATTCTCGGTTCGCTCCCTCGTGAAACCATTGGCATTTTTTTTAAATATCCCGATTTCAATGTAGGTGAGATCGAGTTCCTAGTCCTATCGGAGACGGACGATAAAACGTAGGTCCCGTGTTCAAGTAGATGTTGTAAAAGAACCATTGGCAGTTCCTCTTCTTCTTCTTCTTCTCCTGCTTCTTCTTTGCGTTCGGTTTCGTATGCTCGTCTAAATCATGAGATTGGTTGCCTCTATGAAGCTGCATGTCAGTTGGAGTTCTTCGAGAGTTCCCATAGCTTGCTCTGTAAGCTTTGTTCATGAGGCCATGTTTCATTTCGTTGGTGTATGTATGATGGACATGACTGCAGGATATGCTCTCTGGAGTCTGTGAAAGCCGATGTCAGGGCTAACATTTCATTAGAAAGATTCTTAACAAAAATTCCTACTGAATATTTTCACCGTCTTCTAATTTACATCTAGGACCCTCGCCGGTGCTACGGAGCTAGTGCACTGTCACTGAGATCTTCCTGTGTAAGAAAGAGATCAGAGCACACATGGTTACTCACCGAAGTGCAAAGATGATGGTCCTATCAATCATCAATCTATTTTTGTAGACATTCTCATCACACACAGCCACACACACACACGCACACACACACACACACACACGCACACACACACACACACCACACACACACACACGCACACACACACACAGCAACGTACAAACGTATATAAACAAACACGCATATGCAGACATCAAGCAGCAAGCACACACACATAACTAGACCCATAAACACATATCAGCGCGGGGGCGCACACGCATATAAATAAATACATAAGCACAGCAGCGCGGGGCGCACAGATACACACACAAATATTCACAAACACCCAACAATGAACACACCAACAAACACAAAGCATGCACACACATAAACAAACAAACATAAACACACAGTATGCACACGCAGACACGCAAACATTACCATCTATCCAGCTGGTATTTATCAACAATCTGCCCCTAGAGTCCATGTTGGTTTAAAAGAATATGTGTCTATATAACCATTTTGCTCCTGTATCTGTCCCCTAGCGTTCTCAAACCACACTTTGTGACACTCGTTTGTATACCATCTTCTGCTCTACCCACATTTTTTCTTTGAGACTTTCCTTGGCGCGTTTGATGTTCATGATGTGACAAGTCACGCTCTTGTTTATTTTTGGAGAAACATATTGGCGTCGCCTGGTCACGCTTACCTACAAAGTAAATTCAAAAAACTGACCGCCTCTTCTGGCAGTGCTTCCCCGTGAAGGACATGTCTACAGAACTACCTAAAATCATCAGTTGCTCTCGCTTGAGTTTCCTGACCTTACAAGACCTGCAAACTTCAAGACATGCTAGAAACGATTTCGCCAGAACAAAGAAGCCACTAGCTTTAGACTTTATCACGTGCCAGGGCAACATGGAGAAGCAGAAAAACACAATCACCGTTTGCTGCCGTGGAACCGGCAGTGTCAAGTTAGTTTCCAGTGCTATGTGGGTCATGCAGGTAAGCAAATATTACCTTACCGAACCTACTGTCCACAATAAACCGTGAGGTAAGTGTCATTTCTAACGGTAGAATATTACATACAAGTGGCAAAAGTAGAATTGCTGCTTCAACTGACCTTCACCAAGTTCAAGAAGAAAAAGTAAACAAAGAAAAAACATCTACGACAAAACATTTGTTAACAAAAAAATTATTTTTAATACAAGCTGAAACTAAATAGAAACGATGTCACAGAATACATACAATGCGTTACCATAGGTCAAACAATTGAATCTGAGATGGACGATAAAATGTAGGTCACGTGTTCAATTTGAGCACGTAAAAGAACTCTTGGAAGTTCAAAATCAAGAAGAGAAGGCTGGAAAGCCGCTGCGGGAGCAAAATTTATTTGAAAATATTAAAAATAAAATTTCCACAAAAATATCTTCACCGTTTTCAAAATTACCGTTTTCCTCAGCCATGTCCTGCTGGCACACTCTGCCAGACTAAAGTTTGTCAACTTACTGATGTTTCCCTCAGTCTTGCCCTGCTGGCACACTCTGCCAGACTAAAGTTTGTCAACTTACTGATGTTTCCCTCAGTCTTGCCCTGCTGGCACACTCTGCCAGACTATTGTTTCTCCACTTACTGATGTTTCCCTCAGTCTTGCCCTGCTGGCACACTCTGCCAGACTATTGTTTCTCCACTTACGGATGTTTCCCTCAGTCTTGCCCTGCTGGCACACTCTGCCAGACTAAAGTTTGTCAACTTACTGATGTTTCCCTCAGTCTTGCCCTGTTGGCACACTCTGCCAGACTATTGTTTCTCCACTTACGTATGTTTCCCTCAGTCTTGCCCTGCTGGCACACTCTGCCAGACTATTGTTTCTCCACTTACTGATGTTTCCCTCAGATATGCATCTCTATCTTCTTCTTCTTGTTCTTCCGCCTTCTACCTTCCCTTCCAAGATGGTTTTCAACAATGTGCCCTGTCTCTCAGTGGGAGCAAACTATTCAATTTTTCTTATTTCTATCTTCGTATGTGAGTCATTATTATTATATATTATTACACGCATAAAAAAATCCATAAAATGTAAGTTGACCCAACTTATTTCAGCTTTACTCCGCCAATCTTTTCTCTTTTCCTTCTTTTGTATTCTATTTCTATTCTTTTTCTTGTCTATAATTTGTTTTTCACGAATATTTATGAGTTGTTTTTCCTCGTTTCTCGCTGTTTTCTATGTTTTTATGTATTTTTTGTCTCTTTTAATTAATTTCTTTCCCCAATTCAGTTTTTTGTCTTTTCTTATTTTTTTCCCAATATTTTCTTTTTTCTTGTATTGTTTTTTTTTTCTAAGTCATTTAAAAAAAAAAAGTACAAGTAGCTGGTCATACCTGAGCCGGTGAGAGAGAGAGAGACACGAACGTTGACTTTTCATTGGAAACTTTCGATTGAAAGTCAGGTTCCTAGTAGACACAAGAAATTCAGTTTCACAGTTTTAGTTTGTTCAACAAACTCATCCACCTTTTGGAGACCAGACACTAACACCTCACGCCAACTACTGTCTCATGTCATTCTCTCTCGTCAAATGGAAAGAGTCAACATGTCCAGCAGGCATCTTCGAGGGGAAAACCCTCGTCATTTCGCGTGTTTGTGTTTGCCTGTGCCATATTTGTCAATTTTAAGACAGGAGTAGGATTTTAAAAGAAAAACTAGGGAGTAGATGATGCCGTTAAAATTGTCATGGTTTTCATATATTTTTTTTAGTGTTATCTGTTGTTCTCTTTTCGCTAAACACGTGCTAAGGGAGCCAATCAAACAATGGATGCTGATTCTGTGACTTCGCGCATGCACAGAAAGTGTCATTCTATTGTTTCAGCTACAGAACGTGCTCTTGGACCTGGCAAACAAGACAGTTGTGGTCTTGTCTTCAGTGTCTAGAAGGTGATGGAGAGAGGTTGATGTTGAGAGGGGGAGGAGGAGTTACAGGGAGGTATGGCATTTGGCCTCTGCTACAAGTAGTCAAAGACACGAAGATGTCAGGACAGACAGACAGACAGACAGACAGGCAGAGTAAGTTGAATGACATAATGTCAGTGTTATTACATACCACCACCCCACCCCCTCCTTGAGTGGTAGTATTGATGTTTCCTGGTGGTTAGGTGTAATACTGATGTTTCTTGGTGGTTAGATGTAATACTGGTATTTCTTGATGGTTAGTTATCATATTGATGTTTCTTGATGGTAAATTATAATACTGATGTTTCTTGATGTATAATTTTAGTATCGATTTTTCTTGATGGTTAGTTATAATACTGATGTTTCTTGATGGTTAGTTTTAGTGCTGATGCTGATGTTGTGTTTAGTCTGATGTTCTTGATGTTTAGTTTGTACTGATGTTTCTTGATGTTTAGTTTTAGTACTGATGTTTCTTGGTTTAATTTTAGTACTGATGTTTCTTGATGGTTAGTTTTAGTACTGATGTTTCTTGATGTTTAGTTTTAGTACTGATGTTTCTTGATGTTGTGTTTTAGTACTGATGTTTCTTGATGTTTAGTTTTAGTACTGATGTTTCTTGATGGTTAGTTTTAGTACTGATGTTTCTTGATGGTTAGTTTTAGTACTGATGTTTCTTGATGGTTAGTTTTAGTACTGATGTTTCTTGATGTTTAGTTTTAGTACTGATGTTTCTTGATGTTTAGTTTTAGTACTGATGTTTCTTGATGGTTAGTTTTAGTACTGATGTTTCTTGATGGTTAGATGCAATATTGATGTTTCTTGATGGTTAGATGTAATACTGATGTTTCTTGATGTTGTGTTTTAGTACTGATGTTTCTTGATGTTTAGTTTTAGTACTGATGTTTCTTGATGTTTAGTTTTAGTACTGATGTTTCTTGATGGTTAGATGCAATATTGATGTTTCTTGATGGTTAGATGTAATATTGATGTTTCTTGGTGTTTAGTTATAATACTGATGTTTTTTATGGTTAGTTGTAAAACTGATGTTTCTTGATGGTTAGTTATAATACTGATGTTTCTTGATGGTTAGACGTAATACTGATGTTTCTTGATGGTTAGACGTAATACTGATGTTTCTTGATGGTTAGATGTAATACTGATGTTTCTTGATGTTGTGTTTTAGTACTGATGTTTCTTGATGTTTAGTTTTAGTACTGATGTTTCTTGATGTTTAGTTTTAGTACTGATGTTTCTTGATGGCTAATTATAATATTGATGTTTCTTGATGGTTAGATGTAACACTAATGTTTATTACTAAATATATTCAAAAAGAACTAGAAATGAAACTGGCCGATGTTGCTAATAATAATGAGAAGATGTATGCAGTTTTAATAAATAAAAAGACACGATGGGCTGGAGAGGAAAATTATGGAGAATATCATCCCTGCAAAGAAGAGAAGAGGATAACTAGGTGAAATGCATTCATGGGTGTCACAGGTGATGTGTTTCTTCATTTCTAATGTTGTGTCTTATTGTCACACCTACAGCTCTTCTAAGACACCTCATCTCTGTCGTTATGATTTTCCGCTCATTAGCTGCTGTTATTAACCATGTTTGACACTGGTAACATAGTGGCGTCTGTGGCCTAGGGGTTAGTGACTCGGTCTATTACCCCCGACGTTCTGAGTTCGAATCACGCTGCGGACAGTTTGCTTGAAAATTGTTTCCGTTGATTTTAACAAAAGGACGATGGCGCTACTGAACGTATAAGTGGTGCCTAGAAAATCAACGACTTGTTTACTGTGGTTGATGGCTACGTCCTTTGGGATATGCCAGATTTTCAACATAGTGTTGGCCAGAAAGCTATCTTCTGTGTGCGCTTTATAAATAATGTGTTTCGTCTCCTCTCTTATTTATTAGGTTCGACTTTTGCTCTGACGGCCTTTTGTTTTGTATCCACTGTATCGGAGTAGCATTGCTTTTTGAGTCGCGCTCATGTTGGTAATCGTCTTATGTGGTCGAACCATTTTAATAGTTGTTTCTTGATGAAGTCCAGTACTGATGTTGCACCCACTCTTTTCCTGATGTCTTCATTTCTAAACCGGTCTCTTCTTGATATTCCCAGTATTTTGCATGTGCATGTTAGTTTTCGCTACTGTCTATTGTCTATTCCCAGGTGGAAGGATGTAGTTGGCTGTCCACTCTTGCCGTTAAGCGTAGGGATGGGAGCTTTAATTTACGTTCTAGGGCCAGATGAGTCGCCCTTGTTGTGTTGTATCCGTGTTTATGTAGTGTGGTCTTCATATTGTCTATCCATCTTTTTCTTGGTCTTCCTTTAGCTCTAGTACCCAATCTCTTTTATTGTATGCTGTTATTGGTGGTTGGTTGTATTTCATTCTCATTAAATGTCCAAACCACTGCATTTGTTGCCTTTCGATGTATTCGATGCATGAAGTTATGCTAGTTTTCGCAAATAAGCAAAACAACAAAAACATTTCAGTTAAACATGCAGGGGGAAAAAAGACAAGACGACATACCATAATAAAACAATAAATGAAAAACAACATTGAGAGAACGGTAGGTGTTGAGCATCGAACACAGACCACTTAATAAGCAGGCTAGTTGTCTATAGCACAGAATAACTATGAAACAAGTGCACAAAAGGGTACTGATCGTACTCAACAATCACATTAGTTCCTTCCTAAAATCTCTGTAGACATGTTTGAAAGACTTGAAATGAAAAGAAAACATCGCTTCTGTTTAATACCGGTGCAGTCTGTATCAAGCTAGCAAGGACCAACCACACGGAATGAGAATTTGAACGTAAATATAATACATCGCTTTTATTCCCAGACGGTGCACGCAGTTCATTAATTTAACTGCATGGAATAACCACAGGGAATGTGAACACGAACGAAGATTTACTACTCTGCGTTTATTCACAAACGGTGCACTCTATCAAGCAAACTATATGAATCACACACACTTACACGGAATGAGAATAAAAATATGAATGAAAAACAAGACAAAGGGAGAACAAAACCACTAAAAATGGCGAGTAAACATTGACCTTGTGACTATAATTTCTCCCAAAGTGTTTCATTATTTCTAAGACACTTTTGCTATTGTGCGACAAATAATGTCTAGTCCCCTACAGTAAAATGTCACAATAAATATTGTTTCTAATTTAGAATAACCCATTTTAGAAAACCTGCCTAGTAAATAAAAAGTGTCGTAGAAATCGGATGTGCTGGCCTACTTGTAGACGCATAACTGGCACAACGTACAATCGCTCTTAGGCTCAGATCACATACAAATTCCAAAGAGTGGTTAACAAGTGGTTGATATGGAGCGTTCGAAGAAAAGAATTTAGAAAACGTGTCAATTTTGTGAGTTTCTTCTTCTTCTTCTTCTGTGTGCACTCTCAGATGAAACATCATCATGAGTAGGTGATGTGCCGGCTAGAGTTGGCGGTCAAGGTGGATATTCACAGCTGTATACCCCGTCCCCAGTGTTAATAATATCAGCTTTGTTGTCGACACTATTCCATGTCATGATTTTAGGCTGTTCAATAAATTATCTCTGGTTTCTTCTGTCGTTACTCTTTCTGTCTTTTTTTTGTCGTCATATGCTGTGCTCTGTCTTCTTATGTGTTCTTCTGTCTTCCTCTGTCTTCGTATGTCTTCCTTTGTCTTCATGTGTCTTCCTTTGTCTTCATGTCTTCTTCAGTCTTACTCTGTTTTATTCTGTCTTCATATGTCTTCATTTGTCGTCTTATGTGTGCTTCTGTATTTTTCTGTTTTCTTCAGTCTTACTCTGCCTTTCTCTGCCTTACTCTGTCTTCTTCTGTCTTCCTCCATGATCTTCTGTCTTCCTCTTCCTTTCTCTGCCCTTTTCTGCCTTTCTCTCTCTCTCTTCTTCTGTGTTCTTCTGTCCTCTGCTGTCTTCCTATGTGTTCTTCTGTTTTCCTCTGTCTTCCTATGTCTTCCTCTGTCTTCCTTTGCCATCCTCTGTCTTCTTCTGACTACCTTTGTCTTCGTCTGACTTCCTCTGTCTTCCTTTGTCTTCCTCTGTCTTCCTTTGCCATTCTCTGTCTTCTTCTGACTTCCTCTGTCTTCCTCTGTCTTCCTTTGTCTTCCTCTGTCTTCCTTTATCTTTCTCTGTCTTCTTCTGCCTTAGACGACTATGATGACGATAATGACGATGATGATGACGGGAATGGGATGAGAATGATGACGATTATGATGACGATGGTGATGGACTTATGGATGATGATGACGGAGAATGGTTTATGATGACGATTATGATGACGATGCTGATGATCATGATGAGGATGACGATGGTGATGATCATGATGATGATGACGGGAATGGTGATGATGACGATTATGATGACGATGCTGATGATCATGATGAGGATGACGATGGTGATGATCGATGCGATGATGATGACGGGAATGGTGATGATGACGATTATGATGACGATGCTGATGACTGCTGATGAGGATGACGATGGTGATGATCATGATGATGATGACGGGAATGGTGATGATGACGATTATGATGACGATGCTGATGATCATGATGAGGATGACGATGGTGATGATGCTGATGATGATGACAGGGAATGATGATGATGACGATTATGATGACTGAGGCTGATGATCATGATGAGGATGACGATGGCTGATGACGATGATGATAATGAAGACCATTGAGACGATGATGATAATGATAACGAGTATAATAGTGACGGTGATGATTATAAATATGTTACCTATATAGGCTACTGAGCAATGTACCACGATATCAATTTCTGAAATGTATTTACATTGAAACCATATATTACATTAGGGCCGCGCCGTGTTATGATACAGAGAGGCGGTCGCATCAGGCGGCCCGTAAGGAGGCGGCATAAGCAGTGAAATCAAAATCACAGAGAGGCGGTCGCATCAGGCGGACCCGTAAGGGGGCGGTATAAGCAGTCAAATCAAAATCACAATTGAAAGTTATTTTAAAGAAAAAACATTTAATGGGCGGCATTTCGAAGACTTGCATCATACTGAGAAAATATATCGCACGGCCCTGTATTTCATCTTGAAACGTCGTTCTGTACAGAAGAAATTCTACAATTTCCTATCAAAGATGGAGTTTGCGAAACTAAAAATCAAATATAAAGATGACCATACTAGACACCAGAATGAAAACATTGACAAATGAAACGCTTGGATGAAATGTTGGATTGGAATCGTTGTGTCGCCTGATTAGACTTCTAAAAGAAATGCTGGCAGCGACACTGACAGAAAAGATTGGATTTCATGCCCTGGTCACAGATTCTTCCTAGACAACCTCACTCAAGCAGGATATACGGGAACTTTGTGATGTCTTTCTCGTTCAAATTGATGATAGAAATTAATAAATTACTTTCTTCATATGCCGTGTTGACTAGAGTAGTCGATCAAGATACATCAAGACTCTAATCAAGCTTATCATTTCTATTGCTGATTTGTTTGGGATTGTTCATGATAGAATGATCAGTATCATTTTATCTTTCTTATTCTTAATTATTTTGTGTACAAGTTTAATCAGTTGTGGCTTTCTATTCCAATCCATGTTTTTTTTTTAAATCAAACTCTGCACTCAATCAAAAAAACCGAAACTGTTTCTTTCCGTATAACAAGTTTCGTTTATGAATTAATTAAAAACTAATACTCGGAATAGTAGAGTGTGTTTCCTGTATGTTTCCCGTATTTTGTGTTTTTAATTCATCAACCTCAGAGGTCGGGTGACATTTAAAATCGTGACATATCCTTTACAGGACGTAGCCATCAACCGCAGTAAACGAATCGTTGATTTTCTGGACACCACTTATACGTTCAGTAGTTTGACATTGATTTCTAAACAGTGATGACTATTTTTAACGTTCGTAAAATCCACGGAAACAAATTTGCGGGTCACGCTGGATAACTGAATAAATTAGATCATGGTAAAAGTCGAGAAGAATGTTCACATTTCGTATCTGCTGGTTCCTCTCCTCTCTGATATTTCTACGTCCATCGTTTGCGTGAGCAGTCTTTGCCATTGAAACCATTATATCTGAATTTTTTTTTCTCGGGTCCAGAAACACTGGCCTACTTGTAATGCGTATAACTGGCACAACGTACTATCGCTCTTAGGCTCAGATCACATACAAATCACAAAGAGTGGTTTAACAAGTGGTCGTTATAGAGCGATCGAAGAAGAAGAACTTTTTTGTTTCGATCCAGAAGCTCTTGAGCTTTTAGCTCTTCGGCTCGGTGCCATGGACATCGTAACCCTTCGGTTCGCTGCCACGAACACCGTAAATCTGGAGAACCTGTGGCTTTTCTGCAAGCCCGTGGAATTGAACCACACTCACATGGGGCTTCTCACCCGTAGTCTAACGCGCTACGAACACGCTGAGCAGGAGAGTACTCTATCTGAATAGTAGTGCTCGTGTGGTGTACTTTTAGATGGCAAATCGGGTTACATGGTCGAACTATTTCGTTTGTGATTTACACGGATGGATCGGTAGTTCGTCACGAGAAGTCTGCATGGGCCTTCTCTGCAAGCTCATGTGGCAGAATGATCCATGAGGCCAGTGGTACATTTCGCATGACAACAAGCAGCATGACAATGGAGGTACTGGCGGTGACTAATGCTTTACATTGGCTGAAGTCACAAATCTACACTCATGCATGCATTCTGAGTGATTCATTGAGAATGATCCGCTAGGTAGAGGCTAATTCGGTGCGCAGGCAATGGACTGAATCACTACAAGCGTTAACAATTTGCAGAATCACACTTATCTTCGTTCTGGGGCACATGGGTGTCGTTGGCAATGAGAGAGCAAACAGGCTGGCTGGCTCTGCCACCATATCAGAGGGTCAGCCAGTGGATAGAGCTGATATTTTGAACGCCCTCATAGAGTGTGGCCGTAAAGAATATTTTCATTTAAACCAATCCACGTCAACTACTAGACTGCAGGAGCTGGGTTTGAAGATTGGAGTAGCAAGAAAATAACAGCATAACAGGTACGTGAGTAGGTTCATCAATCAAAATCGAACTGGTACGGTCAGTCGCTGGACGCTGTTGGAGATATTGCGAAGGAGATCGGAGCACATATGGACATGTCCGGAGTGCAATGAAGATATTTCAAACTGAAACTGAAACTGAAACTACTTCGTTTGTTGTTTCTTAATATGAGCTTGCACTTATGTACAGGGTGTTCAAGATAATTGCAGCCCCATTGACAATTCGAAAGTTGCCAGGTACATATTGAGTTGTGTTTATTTACTATTTAAACCGGTTCTGGCTAGCTCATCCTACGTCACATTTGTTCATCGCCCTTCCCGCACTACAATTACACACCGTCACACAACCTTGACCTATACTACGTCATAACTGAACCTTCCCATTTCCATACAGATATGCCAGATTAGCTCCATTCACGGGCTACTTTTAAGTTGAACACCCTGTAATAGTGAGGTTTTTTTCTTCTTGTCTCTTCTTGCAATTTCAACTCCCTCACCAATGCTCAACAAAATAGTCTGTGTTTTTAAATTTCATGGAAACCCGTCTGCCCAACGTATTCGTAGCGCGTTGGACTACGGGTGACTATCCCTCTGTGTGTGCGGGTTCAATTCCGCGGGATGGCAGAAAAAGCCACAGATTCCCCAGATTTACGCTGTTCGTGGCACCTAATCGAAGGGTTACGATGTCCATGGCACCGAGCCGAAGAGCTGAAAAGCTCAAGTGCTTCTGGATCGGAAAAAAATTTCATGGAAAATAAAACGTATGTCGTGTGTCGGTCGTAATTCAGCACGAGAATGAAACCTTGACTTTGAATGTATCGGGGAAAAAAGGACTGGAAAGTCGCTGCCTATGCACAATTTCAAAATGGAGAAGACATTTAATTGTAACAAAAGAATTCTCCAACATATGACATATTTAACATCTGTCCGTGTACACTTATGGTAGACTTCTCACATATTCAACATCTGTCCTGTAACTCTATGTAGACTTCTCAACATATTCAACATCTGTCATGGTACTCTATGGTAGACTTCTCCAACATATTCAACATCTGTCCTGTGTACATCTGGTAACTCTCAACATATTCAACATCTCGTGTACCTCGTAGACTTCTCAACATATTCAACATCTGTCCGTCTCTATGGAGACTCTCAACATATTCAACATCTGTCCTGTGTACATCTATGGTAGACTTCTCAACATATTCAACATCTGTCTGTGTACACTCTATGGTAGACTTCTCCAACATATTCAACATCTGTCCTGTGTACACTCTATGGTAGACTTCTCCAACATATTCATCATCTGTCCTGTGTACACTCTATGGTAGACTTCTCCAACATATTCAACATCTGTCCTGTGTATCTTGGTAGACTTCTCCAACATATTCACATCTGTCCTGTGTACATCATAACTATATCAACATTCTGTCTCTGTGAAAAATTTTCTATTAGACTCTCAACATATTCAACAGTCCTGTGTATCCATGGTGCAATAACTCGACTAACTCATGGTAGAACATATCTCCAAGCATAGATCCTCAACATCTGTCCTGTAGTACACTGCTATGGTAGACTTCTCCAACATATTCAACATCTGTCCTGTGTACACTTATGGTAGAACAATTCAAACTGTCCAACTATAGATTCCAACAATCAACTGTCCTGTGTATTGTAGAGAAGAAGGAACCTGTATGGACAAGAAATTCAGAGATTATAATAAAATAAATATCATCCAAAAGAATCTAAAGATCCAAAGAGGCTAAAGATCCAAAGAGGCTAAAGATCCAAGGGGGCAAACGTCCAGAGACTAAAGATCCAAAGAGGCTCAAGATCCAAAGATGCTGAAGATCCAAAGAGGCTTAAGATCCAAAAAGCTAAAGATCCAAAGATGCTAAAGATCAAAAGAGGCTAAAGATCCAAAGAGGCTAAAGATCCAAAGAGACTAAGGATCCAAAGAAGCTAAAGATTCAAAGAGGCAAATGTCCAAAGAGGATAAAGATCCAAACAGACTAAAAATTCAAGGAGGCAAACGTCCAGAGGCTAAAGATCCAAAGAGGCTAAAGATCCAAAGAGGCTAAAGATCCAAAGAGGCTAAAGGTCCAAAGAGGCTAAATATTCAAAGAGGCTAAAGATCCAAAGAGACCAAATATCCAAAGAGGTTAAAGATCCAAAGTGACATAGGTCCAAAGAGGCTAAAGATAAAAAGAGGTCACAGATCCAAAGAGGCTAAAGATCCAAAGAGGCTAAAGATCCGAATGCTGCTGGATCGATAATAACAACAACGATAATAACAACAACGATAACAACAAGAGATAACAAACAGTATCACTTTCCTAGTAGAAGGGTATCCTACCTCAAGCAGACAGGTTTAATGGCGACGGATAGTAGGACTACCTTCAGAATCATAAATTGGGACAAGACGACCAATCATAAATTGGGACAAAACGACCAGCAGTTATATTATGTATTATAAAGTGGGACAAGGACAAATAAACGTTTTTTGTCATTTAATAAATTGGGACACGGGCTATCAAAGTTTTATTCCATGCAAAACAACAAATACAGAAATGCGGCTGAGCAGATGGGCACTGTGAGACACTGGGTGAGATGTCTACACGAACAAACTAAACCCCAATGACAACATCAACCACCTTGCAAGTAGAGATCAGAGCACCATTTTTCGACTCCGAACCAAAAAATATCATCATCATCATCAAATAGCGTGTCCTGAGCAGAACTCTGCCACCCCAACAGTCCTTTGTAATTCCTCTTTCTCTCTCATAGGCCAGATGGTCCGCATCTGCAGCCGTTATGTTCAAACCATCACTTACATCCTGAATCCATCTTCTCCGTGGTCTTCCTCTTTTCTCTTTGCCCCTATGCCTCCCATGATGATCGTCTCCAGCACTTCGCGTCTTCTTAAATGTCCAAAAAGGCAGGAAATCGCACTTCCCTAATTAACTCTGGCTGAAAAAGTACCAATGGTACGAGGGCTCAAGGTAAGAGTTACACTGATAACAGTTCTCCTACAACGATCACACTTGGAGGATCTAAGCTTCAAGTACCTCTGAAGTCGGCCAGGCTTTCAGGAAGGTTAAGGGACACCTGTAAAAGGGTAATTTAGGCATCACGCAAAAATCTATCAGAAGTGCAATACCATGCGTCATGGCTTTTCGCCTGAATTGACAGCGGGTGTTCGCGAAGAAAAAGAAATGACCAAAATACCTCAATTTTCTCTTTCTTATTTGTAGCATCAGCCAGTTTTCTTTGATTTTGAGTTCTTTCTGGATAGATCTATTTGTTCTCTTCTCTGTCCATGCTATACGAAAGACTCTTCTACAACACTTATATTTAAAAGCACAAATATGTTTTTCCACTGCCTTGTTAAATGTCCATGCTTCACGCAGATAAGTTGCCACTGGAAATATGCATGCTTTTAGTAATCTGATCTTTGTTTTGCTAACAGTTCCACAACACAGTCCAAAGTGTCAACTGTGTGCACATCATCAGTAAACTATTCACTCCCATCCTTTCAGGTGCCAAGCTTTAGGTGATGTTAGAAAGATCCTTCTTCATCCAAGACCAGATCAATGGAACACATTATACAGAACAAAAGAACAACTTACAAATACATGTAGATACTGCAAACTACATACTTACAAACTAAATAGCATTGTGCTGAAAGGAGGAGAGCGCAAGTAGAAGAAGAAGAAGAAGAAGATTTCAAGTTATGCTTTCTTTCTTTTCTCCATTCTTGTTTTGCTTCACAGCGTAAGAATAAGAAGAGGTTTCTAGAACGGGCTTTTCTGAGCATATTATATATTGGGACAAAAACGACCAATAAAAATTGGTATAAGAAAGACCTAATGTTATATTTTAATTATATTTAAAATTGTTTTAAAGCCAAAGGATTGACTTCATTGCACCGGGTTTTACCCCATATGGCTCGGTTCCTCTCCGCAGAAATGGCACGCTACCTGCAGAGAGTATTGCACAAAGCACGAACTCCGTAGCTCCAGTAACAACCCTAGGGGTCTCTGGAAAAAGCTGCAGTTGTGAACAGAAGGCCGCGGTCCGGATTCGAACCCACGACCTTCGACTCGCAAGGCAAAGGGCTTAACCACTTACCCACAGAGACATCCTTTTATATTTGAAACACGGGTTGCAAAAGTGATATTTCGTCTTGACGATTGGGACAATGCCTTCTTGACGATTGGGGCAATGCCATCTTGACGATTGGGGCAATGCCATCTTGACGATTGGTGCAATGCCATCTTGTCTCCGCAGAAATAACACTCCATCTTCCTAGAGCACTGCAGGAGCAGGAACTCCTTATCTCCAGCTAGGCCCGCCTGCCCAGCGTGTTCGGAACGCGTTGGACGATGGGTGACAAGCCCCCCTGTGCGTGCGGTTAAATTCCGCGGGCTGACAGAAAAACCACAGGTTCTCCAGATTTACGGTGTTCGTGGCACCGAACCGAAGTGTTACGATGTCCATGTCAACGAGCCGAAGAGCTGAAAAGCTCATGTGCTTCTGGATCGACAGAAAATTAAAAAAAGCTCCAGCTGGAATTCAATAAATCTACAGAACAAAGATGCAAATATCGATAATAATAATAAACAAGATAACGTCTGATTATGTTACTTGAAGTTCATCCAAAAGAAAGAAAAAAAAATGGAAATCGTGACTATCTTTTTCAGGCCTCTGATATCAACAACAGAAAACAGGTCGTCAAGAATATCTGCTAGTATTACGGAGTCCTCAAGTTCCTCAACTCAAACATGGCTGAAGCCAGTTCTCGGTTGTTCTTCTTGTTACCCCCATGTTAAACTATTAAACAAACTGTTATAATTGGGGAAAGACGGGTGGGATGTGTTTGAGAGTGATAGTCAAGTAGAAACGATGATCAAAATCATGCATTATTTACTGGTGTCAACAGAAGGGCACGCCCCATCCTCATTATTCTGGACTGTCAGTGAGACACCTAAGAAATGGCTTCACCGACAGCGACATTTTAAACGACCAATCAACGATTGGATTTAGAAAACGGGACGATCTGTCGCCGAGGGAACTTTTCACTTGAAGCGGAGCTAGCGAAAGCCTTTTTTTTAAACATTATTCAGTTATCAATAACACACGCGCTTGAGGACATTACTAGGCGACAAGGGGCGGAGTCAATTATACACAGAATATCTTTGACAAGTAGAAAGGGCGGAGATAGATACGAAACAATCTGTTCGCCGTTCCCAACATCTAAAGCAGTATTTATTTTCGTCGCAGATTTCAATATAAGTTGTCGCTTGTCCTGTCACCTCGTGTGTTTGGGATTTCACTTTGTCTACAATGCACGCTCTCAGAATTACTGCATGTTTTAGATACCTGATGTTGTGATATAATACGCCTGTATCGCTGCTTTGATAAACCCGGGATTAATACGCTCAATTTTCTAAACTTAGATTTTCCCCAAAAGTGATATTGTGTCCGCAAATTCCAAGAACACTCAGGATCACCACTGGCCGATGTTTTAGACAGGAAACTGAACATATACCTGTGTATACGATTATCCGATTGCATCTTCAAATTGTTCCTCACCTGAATCATCATTTTTAGCAAAATATTGATTAAACATTATTAGACAAAATTGTGCATTGATTCTGTCGCTACCTATCGTATATTTGAGTACAGTAGCTACTTTAAACGAACTGTCGTTACACGACTCGTTTGAGTGTCGTCATTAACTTTAATTATCGTTTACACGTCTCGTTTATTTGAGTGTCGTCGTTACTTTAAGCGAACTTGCTACCAACTGTGGACACTGTGTTGTGGCAATTATTTTCAGGTGTTAGTCTCCATTGCTCTGTGCAGATTTGGTTTCTCCACAGATAAGTATGTCATCATCGGATGAGGATAAAAGTAGGCAAGATGTAGTGGCTGGACAGCAAGGAGGACATCTGGAAGGTTCAGGGGGAGGTATTTTCATGAGGTCATCAGATCGCTATCCGAGGACTCCTAAGTGCGCTAGATGCCGTAACCATGGCGTCGTGTCTGCTCTGAAAGGGCATAAAAGATATTGCCGATGGAAAGATTGTGTGTGTGCTAAATGCACGCTAATTGCGGAAAGACAGCGAGTGATGGCAGCTCAGGTGGCACTTAGAAGACAGCAAGCGCAAGAGGAGAACGAAGCTCGAGAACTGGGCCTTCTATACGGACCTAACGGACTTTTACAGATGAATCCTGAAACTGCAGACTTCTTCCCTGAAGCAAAGAGTTATCTATTGCAACAAGATAGTTTGACCATTGATAACTCAGCCAGTGTACCAGCTGATGTTAGACCAGGTACTTTAGAGAACAACGCTACAGCTCATGAACAGACACACAAACAGACACACATTGAGAACAGCCACAGGCAACGACAAGGTTCGAGATCACCCTCTGTTTCTTTTAGGCCACACAGCGAAGAGAGCACAGAACCTAGAGGTGAGTACTGTATGCTAAACAGAAAACAACGCGTTAGTAAGGTGTTTCTCAGGTAGACAATTTGTAAAACAGGTGCTACATTTGTCTCACTATGTCTCTTAACATAAGCATGTCAGTATTACAAGATTAGACCAGATTAGATAGTTCAAAGACTGGTGAGAAAGTTGTCCCAACATGTCTAGACTGGTGAGAAAGTTGTCCCAACATGTCTAGACTGGTGAGAAAGTTGTCCCAACATGTCTAGACTGGTGAGAAAGTTGTCCCAACATGTCTAGACTGGTGAGAAAGTTGTCCCAACATGTCTAGACTGGTGAGAAAGTTGTCCCAACATGTCTTTCAATATTACCTTGTCCCTATCATCAGATTTTTCTTCTTTTTTTATTTTTAAAAATTGCATATCCTTTGCAGGACTTTGCGAATCAACCCCATGTTTTTAACGCTGTTTGTTATTTTTCTAGGCATTATTACGTTCAGTAGTTTGCCATTACGTTCTGAACGGTTGGCGCCATCGTCCTTTTATAAAAATCCACGCGAAACAATTTGCAACCAAATTGTCCGCAGCGGGATTCGAACTCAGAACATCGGGGACATTACAGGCAGTAAAAACAGTTTTGTTTTTTTATGCCGGGGAGCAAATTTATTGTCTTTTTCTTATCCTGTTTTTTATTACATCGTCCGGATAAAAAAATATTTCTTGAACGGATTGGTACCTTTCATGGCACCTTTCACTTTCTATGTTATTTCTTCTTCTTCTTTGTGTTCGTTCTTTACGACCAATTTAAATCGCTCATTGTGATACGTTTGATCGTTGCCAAGAACGTGTATACGTTGCACATTGGTTTGGTAGGCCCCTAAACGCATAGAATTCTACATGTTTAGGACATGTGCATCCGATTTCAGCCAAACCTCCTTAGTCGGTTCTTACGACATGCGTAGCAGGTAACAGTGGTTCAATTCTTTACACCCCAAATTTGAGCCCCGGAAACCACTCTGGCGCCTATGTTATTTATATGGTTCCCTTTTTTAGCGTAGACGACCTTCTGACTTCTATCCACTAAATGTGAGTAACATTGTCATTTGAGGTGTACTGTCTTTGGTAATTTGCTGATATGGCAGAAAGTGAAACACGTAACAACAAAGTACTGTAGTTTGTACAAAATACAAAAACAATAACAATACACAGAGACCTTTAGGCCAACAGGCCTGTATCAAGCAAAGGATACAACAGAAGTGAATAAATTCCATTCTTACACGGGACACTACATATAGAATGCGACAATAAATTCCTTATCTTATCTTAACCACATTTGCCGTTAAGCTAGTGGGGAGAGTTAGTTTTCTATCTTGTGCCAGGTGTGTTGCGCTTGACGTTGTCAGTCCATGCTTTCGCAGGGACTTTGAGATGTTATCTATCCATCTTGTTCTTGGCCTGCCTCATGCTCTGCGCCCTGATTGAATAAATTCTCAACAGCCCTAAAATGAAAATCTGTGAAGTAGCTCTCTCTCTCTCTCTCTCTCTCTCTCTGCGTGTTTAACCAGGATTGGGGCATAGGCTCTCAACCAACTCATGGCAAGTCTTCCTATCTCTAGCTATCTTCTGCAGCTCCCTCCAATTCTTCTATATATTGTTGATCTCTACATCCATATCTCGTTAACATGTATTTCTCGGCCTCCCCTTTTTTTGATGTCCCTGCGGGTTCCAAAAGGAGGACCCTTCTTGTTATATTCCTTTCCAGTTTTCGCAAAGTGTGTCATATCCAGCGCCAGTGTCTTTTTTAACCTCTTGGTTCACTGGAATCTGTCTTGTTCTCTCCATAAGTTCCTCATTTGTGACCCTATCATACCACATCAGTCCCTCTATTCTATGCAGACACCAGTTGATGAATATTTGCAATTTATGCGCTATTGTTTTAGTTGTTCTCCATGTTTCTGACCCATACAGTAGAACTGCTTTAACATTAGAGTTAAATATCCGAATTTTTGTTCTAGATTTGATTTCTTTAGACTTCCATACGTTTCCCGGTGCAATGAAAGCTCCTCTTGCATTCTGTATTATTATTTTTACATTTCTATCTGTTCCACCCTCTTTGTCCACATTGCTATCCAAGTATGTATATGATTCTACCTCTTGACCTGGGATTTCACCCAAGGAGATTGGATTGTCGTTTGCTTGGTTACTTCTCATTATCTTTGTATTTCCCTTATAAATATTTAGTCCTAGTTGTTGAGATCTTTAATTAAGTGTGTTTAGCTTATCCTGCATCTGATTATGTGTATGTGACAGAAGGGCTATATCATCAGCGAAGTCCAGATCTTCTAGTTGCTCTGTCAGCGTCCATTGAACTCCATTTCTGATGTGTGTGTTTTTGGTTTTTTCGTTTTTCGATCCAGAAGCGCTTGAGCTTTCAGCTCTTCGGCTCGGTACCATAGACATCATAACCCTTTAGCTCGGTGCCATGGACATCGTAACTCTCTAGAACCTGTGTCTTTTCTGCCAGCCCGCGGAATTGAACGGCACTCACAGAGGGCTTGTCACCCGTCGCCCAACGCGCTACAAGCACATTGGGCAGGCGGACATTTTTTATATTTGTCTTCATAATCCAGTCTATTGTCAGTAAGAACAGCAAAGGTGATAGAAGACTACCCTGTCCCACTTGTGAAGTGGCAGAAACGTTTAATTTGTTGTTTCTTGACAAAGTTCACTACTGATGTTGAGCCCGACTTTTGTCTTGATGTCTTCATTTCTAAGCCGGTATCATCTTGATACTCCCACCACTCTTCATAGATATTTCATATATGTCATGAATATTTTTCTTCTTTCTTTTGAAGTCAATGTCCATGTTTGGCACTGATAGCATTATATGGGAAGAAAGATCGTGTTGTACAAAACTCTACAAATCAGAAGTCCAAATCTATCAAGACTGAATTAATGTGTATGTTCCTTGTTCCCTTTTACTAGATTCTTCCCTCCAATATATTGTATACCGAGACAAGCGATGGCGTAGTGGTTAGTGCACTGACTTTGTAAGTACGTGGTCTCAGGATCAAATCGCAAGTGGACTTTTAATTTTTGTACCTCTCAGGTCGATCCCGGCTAAATTGATGTAATTTGAAACTGAATTGTTCCTTTGGAAATATAAGAATACCAAAAGTCGTTCTTCGTCAAAGTCTCAGATTCTTCTTCTTCGCGTTCGTTCTTTACGACCAATTTTAATCACTCTTTGTGATATGTTTGATCTTTGCCAAGAACGTGTATACGTTGCACATTGGTTTAGTAGGCCCCTAAACGCAGACTTCTACACATTTAGGACATGTACATACGATCTCAGCCAAACCTCCTTAGTCACCTCTTACGACATGCGTGGCAGGTAACAGTGGTTCTATTCCTTACACCCCAAATTTGGGCCCCGGTAACCACTCGGGCGAAAGTCTCAGATTGATAGATATGCCAGTGAGAATGTTAACAAATTGTTGCTGGGAAATCAGAGCGATTTGACAACAAAGAAAGTGGTTGACTTCACCACAGTAAAGATGTTGTAAAGGATATGCAATTAACTTGTTTTTTACAGGACTTTGCGAATCAACCCCAGCTTTTAAGGCTGTTTGTGATTTTTCTAGGCATTATTACGTTCAGTAGTTTGCCATTGTTTTCTGAACGGGTGCCATAGTACTTTTTGTAAAAATCCACACGAAACAATTTGCAGCCAAACTGTCGGCAGCGTGATTCGAACTCAGAACGTCGGTGTTAATAGACCGAGTCACTATCCCCTAAACAACAAACGTCACCAGCAACAGTCTACCTGATGTAAATGTGGCAACTGCTGCAGTTCTCAAGGAAGGAGAAAGAACATGCCTCTTTTATTAGAGAATTAAACCCTTTTTTTAAGCCGATGAACGCTTCTTTCAACATGCCTCAATTTATTTTGTTTACTAATTAGAGAATTAAAGCCTCTTTAAGCTGAGACACGCCTCTTTCAATTTAAGAACATGTCTTTTTTCTTTATACCCTGGCATGTAAGACAACAAACATAAGCATTAACGTCTTATGCAGAATCTAAAGTAATTATATATATTTCCCTCGTAACTGTTATTCATATATAGGGCCTGCAAGTAATTTCTCCATATCACTCTGCCCTGAACAACTCGTTCAATCTCTTCCATAAAATGAAGTCCGATATTTCTTGCCTTTCTCAGGAAAGTTCGGATCAGGTGTCTTCTCTTCTTGAAACCTTTACCTCCCACTTCGTCTGCTTTTAATATTCTTTGATCATTTCTTCTCTAGGTATTATATTACAATACATCTCCGTCTGTTCCTTCTTATATCAGTTGTTACAGGTTGGGGGACTGCCTAGAGTAGTTGATAGTAGCTCGGCCTGCTAGCTGTGAGACGCCTCATAGCTCGGGTTCGAACCTACTGTCCGGCATTTGTTCGAGTCCCCTGGTCTTACTCAGGACGATAACGTGAGTACCTCTGAAGTCGGAGAAAATCTGCCTGTATGGCGAGGGAATACTAATTACGAGTACATTGAGCACACGGCTGCCAGTGTAAGTAATTTACAATGTGCACGCTGCTGCCATTGTAAGAAATTGGAAAACAGATTTTCACGCAAAAATCAGTTTCAGAGATGGAACTTCGTCTGAGTTGAAAGGGGACGAAAGAAAAAAAAAGTTGTTACATGTGATTGACCAGACACTTCTCTGATTTCATCAATCCTCTTGAATTCGTCCCATCTTACGAGGTTCATTATTTTGTGCAGAATTTTAACTTTTAAAGCAATTATAACTTTAATCAAATTTGGTAGGGGTCTAGGGAAGCTACCCTAGTAAATAAAAAGCGTTGCAGAAATCGTATGTGATGGCCTACTTGTAGGCGCATAACTGGCACAACGTAGATCACTTTTAGGCTCGAATCATATACAAATCACAAAGAGTGGTTAACAAATGGTCGATATCGAGTCTTCGAAATAGAAAAAAGAGACAAAGGGCAACATTTGAATATGTATGAAAAATGAAAATCGTGTTATATCCTTTACAGGACATAGCCATCAACCACAGTAAACGAGTCGTTGATTTTTCTAGGTACCACTTATACGTTCAGTAGTTTGTCATGGTCTGAAAATGACAGTAGCAGAGGCAGGACATCTGGCCTGTGAGAGAGAGAAGTTCCGGAGGACTGTAGGAGTGGCAAAGTTCTGCTCAGGACAAGCTATTTGATGATGATGATGAGTTTGTCATTGCTTTCTGAACGGTTTGGTCTATTTTTACCTTTTATAAAAATCCCACGGAAAGAATTTGCTTACAAATTTGCCCACCGTGGGGTTTGAACCAGGTACTCTTGGGTTTGTGATCGAGCTCACTACCGCTATTTATATATATATGTATATATACAGTGGCGGCTCATCATTAAGGGCCAGTGGGGACGGGCCCCACCAAAAATAAGGTGTAACATGTATTTTTTATTTTATACATTAAAATATGACCTAACCGAAACCATGATATTTCCGAAAATTTCTGTCTGGCCCCACCAACAAAAATGATCACGAGCCGCCACTGTATATATATATATACAATATTTCAAACAAACAAACCGAAGGTACTAGACAATCGCAAAGACTACGGGTACCTTCACTCAGTGACGTACAGTGGTTCCGTTCAAGACGGTTTGTAATGCGATCTGTTATAAGCAAGCTCTCAGTTGCATATATCTATTTCAGCGGTTCTCATTCTGTAAAAAGGGACATCGTTCTGCAACAAGTTAAAAGTTAATATTTGATGTTATTTATGAACTAGACATATGCTAGTCCCTGCGTACATTAAGTGGGGCTCTATAGAGAAATTTTTCATTAGAGGATATTCATTTACAAATATTAGATATATTATCGGAAAACATATAGTCACTATGTCGTCACCATCGTGTCATAACATGTGCTTGAATTAGCGTGAACTGCACCGTTGTATTGCGCACCGTAGGTGTTTATTGAATGTATTGACACAGCTTTGCTAAGACCGAAATCTTTGATGTTATCAAGTGGGCGGTTACTTTCGTCACTCACAGGCAATCTTGTCAATATGAATGGCCAGGGGCCATTTCTGCAACGCTATTGTGTGTTAACGGGACGTCAATGTTTTATTAAGTCCCACAAGCTTAAGGAAAGTTCGAGATTTAGAAAATTATTTTCCGCGCTTTTCAGTTTCATAAAATTAATGTAGCAATGAAAAGGTTTACGATTTCGCGCGAAACATTGTTGCAATCATACCTCCAGGAACATCACTCAAGCATAAGCAATACATCACGGTTCATGAGCTGTTTCATATTTTGAGAATACTTTCATATTTCAACAGCTTTCTGTTTGCCGGTCTTTTGTAAATAGAGAAGAAATTGTGCAGAATTTGTGTTTCTATGGAACCCCTGCCGGTAAATTTTTATGTAACTTCAAATATCTTTCCCCTGTTAATAGTTGACCAGATAATTGATAGCGACTGGGTTTAACGTAAAGGATGGATTAAAAGTATTATTTTGATTCAGAAATGGTTATTCTCCTTTACAAAAAGCATAGTTTGATTCGTTTTTGTATCACTTACACAAAAGTTACGATTTTTACTTGTATACTTACTACTATCATTTACCTGATAACTCCCGGCAGGTATTAGACCTAGGGCTGAGCTGAAAGAAAAGAGAGACAAGCGCAAGCTCAGATGTTGTCACGATAAAACGGTTGTAAATTGACAGTCTGTAAAGACAAGAGAGACATGCGCCAACTCAGAAGCTGCCACAATAAAACGCTTCCCAATGACCATCTGTAAAGACGAAAAAGGCCATATGTAGACATACAGACATTAATCTTGGCAACGAATGCGTACCAGTGACTGTGGATACCAACATTACCAGTGGCGGCACTGACCCTTAATGACGAGCCGCCCCTGAACATTACCATTTCCATCTACATGACACTCGGCAGAAGCTTCAAAGAACGAGTTCCTTTTATAATAAATATAGACTCCATCCAATGGTGGATGAATACACATAGGATGGTGGTGCTGCTGGTTCAGTGATTCTAGGCAAGCCAGGTGCATGAGCAAGAAAATATTTGCGACAATGCATCTTTCTGTTGAGATATCTGATCACGTAAAACTGATCACAGAACAGGAAGAAACTAAGAATCATAAACCGCCTGTGTGTTGCCGAAGATCCCTAGGGAGCAAAGAATAGTAACACTGCGACCTACAAGGCATGTCGTGAGAGGCGACTGAGGTAGGGTTCTAGGGAAGCTACCCTAGTAAATTAAAAAGCGTCGCGGAAATTGGATGTGCTGACCTACTTGTAAATGCAAAACTGGCACAACGTACAATCGCTCTTAGGCTCAGATCACATACATATCACAAAGAGTGATTAACAAGTGATCGATATGAAGCTTGCGGATAAGAAGTTCCGTATAATATGTTCCATTTATCTGATCTTTGATGAAGAAGGACCTTACTCACATCATCTAGTGCTTGACACCTGAAGAGGTGGCGGTGAACAGTTGCATGATGATGTGCACACAGCTGGCACTCTGGAGTGTGTTGTGGTTGAATTCTGTTCATGTGATTGTTAAATGTTAGGTGTTTCGCTCGGAGTGGTTAACAAGTGGTTGTTATGGAGCGTTGGAAGAAGAAGAAGCAGAAGCATAAACAAAATAAATTAAATATCAAAATGCAATTATTTTCACATTGCTTTCGTACCATTAAACGTTATATAAGTCATGCAAAGCAATTTCTCAACACCGCTTTATCCATGGACACTTGTTCTATCTCCTCTATAGAATTGAGTCCCATATTTCTATTCTCTCTTAGTAAAGTGGCTTACATATGGCGTCCTTTCTTCTTCTTCTTCTTTGCGTTCGTTCTTTACGACCAATTTTAATCACTCTTTGTGATATGTTTGATCTTTGCCAAGAACGTGTATACGTTGCACATTGGTTTGGTAGGCCCTAAACGCATATATTTCTACACGTTTAGGACAAGTGCATCCGATTTCAGCCAAACCCCTTAGTCGCCTCTTACGACATGCGTGGCAGGTAACAGTGGTTCTATTCTTTACACCCCAAATTTGGGCTCCGGCAACAACTCGGGCGGTGCTTTCTTTATTGAACCCTTTGTCTCCAACTTCAATATCTGCTTTACAATTCTTTGATAATTACTTCTCAGAGTATGCCCAACATATCGTCATCTTCTCTGTCATGTAACAGTTTTTACTAGTGTTTGATCAGATAGTTCTCTGATTTCATCTCTACTTCTGAATTCAATATGAAATATTTGTAATTAAATGTTGCAAAAATAATAATCAAGGGAACGCATCAAGATGCCGATATCGAAGCCGATAACACGGTTTGCTAGCAACTATTCCCCGAGCGTATCCCAGGGCTCGAAGCCAGCTTGTGCCAAAAAACGTGTCGGTGTGCACACTGTATGCAGAGAATTCAAATACCACGGAAGTATCTTCACATCTGATAGTAGACTGGACAGAGAGATCGAAACTAGAATCCCGCAGGCCAACAACATTACATACCAACTTATCCCAATCTTGAAACACTCTAGCAATTCCAGTAGAGACTAAAAGACAGATTGTAAATGCAATCTTCATACCAACACTGTGCTACCAGTGCCAAACATGGGCACTGACAAAAGAACAAGAAAGGAAAATTACCAGATGCGAAATCAGATGCTTGAGGAAAGCAGTAAATTAAAACAAGAAGAGACCATATAAGAAATGAGGAAATTAGAAGAACAGTCGGAACAACACCTGCTATTAGATTCATTGAAAAACAGAGACTCAAATCGTTTGTCCACTTGGTCAGAATGAACCCGAATACACCGGTTGCAAGAGCGTACAAACTGAAATTGGAATCATCAAGAGGAAGGGACAGACCAATAAAAAGATGGGTTGATGGAGTTACAGACATCTTAAAATTTCACAATACCACACCATATCAAGCGACCGAGCGTGCATTATCTCGGAAACCGATCATCAGTTAAACCTGCTACGCCTAGCGGCAAAAAAGTTTAGAAGGACAATAGAAAAAAAGAAGAAAGAATGCAAACGATTGGACAACATGTTTCTGATCCTTTACGTCTTCTTCTTTTGTTGTCACATTGTTACCGTGTTGTTGTCTAATGTTCGCGATTTTTCTGTTTTTGTCTTGCGCTGTTCTAGTGGCTTGGACGCAAATTAATTTTAGCTTTTAGATAGGATTCTCTTATACCATCTAACCATGTATACCATCTAACCATGTATTTTGTGGTTAGACTTTCCAAATGCTCTGTTGTAGACGATTGTATACGATGGAGTTTGGTTGCATTTTTTATTAAGTGACCGAACCACTTCTAGAACCACTTCTAACTAACCATTTCTAGATCGAACCACTTCTAACTAACCATTTCTAGATCGAACCATTTCTAACCATTTCTAGACCAACCACTTCTAACTAACCATTTCTAGACCAACCACTTCTAACCATTTCTAGATCGAACCACTTCTAACTAACCATTTCTAGATCGAACCACTTCTAACTAACCATTTCTAGATCGAACCACTTCTAACCATTTCTAGACCAACCACTTCTAACCATTTCTAGATCGAACCACTTCTAACCATTTCTAGACAAACCACTTCTAACCATTTCTAGATCGAACCACTTCTAACCATTTCTAGACCAATCACTTCTAACCATTTCTAGACCAACCACTTCTAACTAACCATTTCTAGACCAACCACTTCTAACCATTTCTAGATCGAACCACTTCTAACTAACCATTTCTAGATCGAACCACTTCTAACTAACCATTTCTAGATCGAACCACTTCTAACCATTTCTAGACCAACCACTTCTAACCATTTCTAGATCGAACCACTTCTAACCATTTCTAGACAAACCACTTCTAACCATTTCTAGATCGAACCACTTCTAACCATTTCTAGACCAACCACTTCTAACCATGTCCAGATCGAACCACTTCTAACCATTTCTAGATCGAACCACTTCTAACCATTTCTAGACCAACCACTTCTAACCATTTCTAGATCGAACCACTTCTAACCATTTCTAGACCAAACACTTCTAACCATTTCTAGACCAACCACTTCTAACCATTTCTAGACCAACCACTTCTAACCATTTCTAGATTGAACCAATTCTAACCATTTCTAGATTGAACCAATTCTAAATGTAATTCAAGCAAGGTTCTGTCCCAACTTTCTTTCTGATGCTGTTGTTGGAAAGTTTTCGTAGACATCAAGTTTTACATGTAATTACATTTAACTCTTTACTTGGGGATCTAAATTACAAGCACCTCAGAAGTCGAAATAAGACTCGCCTGAATGACGAGGGACACTGATGATACGGAAAACAAGATTTCAACGCACAAATCAGTCCGGTGTGCCATATTAGGCGCAGTGACTAGGTTCGAATTCATATCGAGCGAACAACAAAAAATAGGTTGACACATCAACTTACAGAATATATATGAAACTTGCAGCAGTTGCTACATTTACATCCGCTAGACTGTTGCTAATGACGCTATCTCTCTATCTAACAGTTTCATCTGGTTAGCTCAATAAATACATACTCTAAACTTACAGTGTTACATTTGGTTTTGTTTATTGTCACAGATGTGTTGCGTTTATTGTCACAGATGTGTTGCGTTTATTGTCACAGATGTGTTGCGTTTATTGTCACAGATGTGTTGCGTTTATTGTCACAGATGTGTTGCGTTTATTGTCACAGATGTGTTGCGTTTATTGTCACAGATGTGTTGCGTTTATTGTCACAGATGTGTTGCGTTTATTGTCACAGATGTGTTGCGTTTATTGTCACAGATGTGTTGCGTTTATTGTCACAGATGTGTTTGTGTTTATTGTCACAGATGTGTTGCGTTTATTGTCACAGATGTGTTGCGTTTATTGTCACAGATGTGTTGCGTTTATTGTCACAGATGTGTTGCGTTTATTGTCACAGATGTGTTGCGTTTATTGTCACAGATGTGTTGCGTTTATTGTCACAGATGTGTTTGCGTTTATTGTCACAGATGTGTTGCGTTTATTGTCACAGATGTGTTGCGTTTATTGTCACAGATGTGTTGCGTTTATTGTCACAGATGTGTTGCGTTTATTGTCACAGATGTGTTGCGTTTATTGTCACAGATGTGTTGCGTTTATTGTCACAGATGTGTTTGTGTTTATTGTCACAGATGTGTTGCGTTTATTGTCACAGATGTGTTGCGTTTATTGTCACAGATGTGTTGCGTTTATTGTCACAGATGTGTTGCGTTTATTGTCACAGATGTGTTGGTTTATTGTCACAGATGTGTTTGTGTTTATTGTCACAGATGTGTTGCGTTTATTGTCACAGATGTGTTGCGTTTATTGTCACAGATGTGTTGCGTTTATTGTCACAGATGTGTTGCGTTTATTGTCACAGATGTGTTGCGTTTATTGTCACAGATGTGTTGCGTTTATTGTCATAGATGTGTTGCGTTTATTGTCACAGATGTGTTGCGTTTATTGTCACAGATGTGTTGCGTTTATTGTCACAGATGTGTTGCGTTTATTGTCACAGATGTGTTGCGTTTATTGTCACAGATGTGTTTGTGTTTATTGTCACAGATGTGTTGCGTTTATTGTCATAGATGTGTTGTGTTTATTGTCACAGATGTGTTGCGTTTATTGTCATAGATGTGTTGCGTTTATTGTCATAGATGTGTTGCGTTTATTGTCACAGATGTGTTTGCGTTTATTGTCACAGATGTGTTGCGTTTATTGTCACAGATGTGTTGCGTTTATTGTCACAGATGTGTTGCGTTTATTGTCACAGATGTGTTGCGTTTATTGTCAAAGATGTGTTGCGTTTATTGTCATAGATGTGTTGCGTTTATTGTCACAGATGTGTTGCGTTTATTGTCACAGATGTGTTGCGTTTATTGTCATAGATGTGTTGCGTTTATTGTCACAGATGTGTTGCGTTTATTGTCACAGATGTGTTGCGTTTATTGTCACAGATGTGTTGCGTTTATTGTCACAGATGTGTTGCGTTTATTGTCACAGATGTGTTTGTGTTTATTGTCACAGATGTGTTGCGTTTATTGTCACAGATGTGTTTGCGTTTATTGTCACAGATGTGTTTGTGTTTATTGTCACAGATGTGTTGCGTTTATTGTCACAGATGTGTTTGTGTTTATTGTCACAGATGTGTTGCGTTTATTGTCACAGATGTGTTGCGTTTATTGTCACAGATGTGTTGCGTTTATTGTCACAGATGTGTTGCGTTTATTGTCACAGATGTGTTGCGTTTATTGTCACAGATGTGTTGCGTTTATTGTCACAGATGTGTTGCGTTTATTGTCACAGATGTGTTGCGTTTATTGTCACAGATGTGTTGCGTTTATTGTCACAGATGTG
This sequence comes from Arion vulgaris, assembly GCA_020796225.1. Classification (NCBI taxonomy): domain Eukaryota; kingdom Metazoa; phylum Mollusca; class Gastropoda; order Stylommatophora; family Arionidae; genus Arion; species Arion vulgaris. The sequence continues at coordinate 30,813,838 of CM036769.1, read as the reverse complement.
TTGCGTTTATTGTCACAGATGTGTTTGTGTTTATTGTCACAGATGTGTTTGTGTTTATTGTCACAGATGTGTTTGTGTTTATTGTCACAGATGTGTTGCGTTTATTGTCACAGATGTGTTGCGTTTATTGTCACAGATGTGTTTGTGTTTATTGTCACAGATGTGTTTGTGTTTATTGTCACAGATGTGTTTGTGTTTATTGTCACAGATGTGTTTGTGTTTATTGTCACAGATGTGTTTGTGTTTATTGTCACAGATGTGTTTGTGTTTATTGTCACAGATGTGTTTGTGTTTATTGTCACAGATGTGTTTGTGTTTATTGTCACAGATGTGTTTGTGTTTATTGTCACAGATGTGTTGCGTTTATTGTCACAGATGTGTTGGTTTATTGTCACAGATGTGTTTGTGTTTATTGTCACAGATGTGTTTGTGTTTATTGTCACAGATGTGTTGCGTTTATTGTCACAGATGTGTTGGTTTATTGTCACAGATGTGTTGCGTTTATTGTCACAGATGTGTTTGTGTTTATTGTCACAGATGTGTTTGTGTTTATTGTCACAGATGTGTTTGTGTTTATTGTCACAGATGTGTTGCGTTTATTGTCACAGATGTGTTTGCGTTTATTGTCACAGATGTGTTTGTGTTTATTGTCACAGATGTGTTTGTGTTTATTGTCACAGATGTGTTGCGTTTATTGTCACAGATGTGTTTGCGTTTATTGTCACAGATGTGTTGCGGGGACTCGCAAGGGGAGCAATTAGTCGTACATATGAAAATAAGAAAACAATAGCTAACAAACAAGTTTTAAACGTTTCATAACTTACATCATTGCATACTTCACAGCAACTTACATCATTGCATACTTCACCCGCAACTTACATCATTGCATACTTCACAGCAACTTACATCATTGCATACTTTACCGCAATTTACATCAATGCATACTTCACCCGCAACTTACATCATTGCATACTTCACCGCAACCTACATCATTGCATACTTCACCGCAACTTACATCATTGCATACTTCACCGCAACTTACATCATTGCATACTTCACAGCAACTTACATTATTGCATACTTCACCGCAAATTACATCATTGCATACTTCACAGCAACTTACATTATTGCATACTTCACCGCAACTTACATCATTGCATACTTCACAGCAACCTACATCATTGCATACTTCACCCGCAACTTACATCATTGCATACTTCACCGCAAATTACATCATTGCATACTTTACCGCAATTTACATCAATGCATACTTCACCCGCAACTTACATCATTGCATACTTCACCCACAACTTACATCATTGCATACTTCACAGCAACTTACATTATTGCATACTTCACCGCAAATTACATCATTGCATACTTCACCCGCAACTTACATCATTGCATACTTCCACCCGCAACTTACATCATTGCATACTTCACCGCAACCTACATCATTGCATACTTCACCGCAACTTACATCATTGCATACTTCACCGCAACTTACATCATTGCATACTTCACCCGCAACTTACATCATTGCACACTTCACCCACAACTTACATCATTGCATACTTCACCGCAACCTACATCATTGCATACTTCACCCGCAACTTACATCATTGCATACTTCACCGCAACTTACATCATTGCATACTTCACCCGCAACTTACATCATTGCATACTTCACCGCAGCTAGTATCATTGCGCACTTCACCGCAACTTACATCATTGCATACTTCACCGCAACTTACATCATTGCATACTTCATCACAACTTACAGTATTGAATACTCCACCGACAGTTCTAGAATCTTTCAAACTTGCATAATTGCACACTTCACACCAACTCAAAGAATTGCTCACTCTACCGACAGTTTTAAAGTCTTCCAAACACTCATCAGTGTACACTTCACCGAGAAATTTAGAATTGTCACAACTAACATCATTTCACACTTCACCAACAGTTTTATAATCTTTCTAACTCACATCATTGCATACTTCACCGAGAAATTAAAAATCTACCCAACTAGATGTATTGTACACTTCACCAGAACTCAAAGTATTGCACAATCCACCGCCAGTTTTAGAGTCTTCCAAACTCACATCATTGCACACTTCACCGCAACTCACACTATTGCACACTCTACCACCAGGTTTAGAGTCTTCAAAACTCAGATCATTGCCCACTTCCCCGCAACTCACAGTATTGCACACTTCACCGACACTTTTAGAACCTTCCCAACTCAGATCACTGCACACTTCACCGACACTTTTAGAATCTTCCCAACTCAGATCACTGCACACTTCACAGACAGTTTTAGAATCTTTCTTACTCACATCATTGCACATTTCGTCGCAACTCACAGTATTGTATACGCCACTGACAGTTTTGGAGTCTTCCCAACTCAGATCACTGCACACTTCACCGCAACTCAAACTTCCCAACACAGATCCCTGCACACTTCACCGACAGTTTTAGAATTTTCTCACCCCACAACATTGCACACTTCCCCGCAACTCAACGTATTGCACACTTCACCGAGAATTTTACTCTTCTGTGTACATAAAAAAACTTTAAAAATTAACTCCCAAGCGCTACATATGCAAATATTTTTTTTAAAACTCATACCGCATCGCAGTTCTTAACAAAATAAACAAAAGTATAGAAACAGAAATTGTCCACATTTCAATAAACATTTTGTATTAAAAAAAATTGTTAACACTAGGACAGGAAGACAAGTAACAGCAAAAGACGTGATTCCACTTAAACATAAAAATATATTGCGCACTTGTATACAAATAATTCAGTAGTTATATTTTTGATAAAGCACTGTATGTTCATTTTCTGTTCAAAAGTTTTCCAAAACTTTCCACTCCACCGGATTTATTACTTCTGATTTTGTTTCTCGTATCCTCCTGCGTGTATTATAAATGTCTATTAATCGTTGCTTCAGATCTGTCTGCTACTGTTGTGTTTTTTTTCTATACATAATCTTACACCATATTTTATTCACTGATTTATCGATCGTTTTCTTTGACTTCAGATCATTGGTAATCCATGCGTCTTGTTTTGACTTCTCAATGACGCAAATCAAAGTATAGACTTCTCAATGCTTCGATACTTTCAATAAATATATACAGGGGCGGCTCGTCATTAGGTGCCAGTGGGACCAGGACCCCCCAAAAATAATGTGTAACATGTATATATTATTGTATATATTGAAATATAGACTAACCTAAAACCATGATTTTTAAGAAAATATGTGTCTGGCCCCATAACCCACCAACAAAAATGATCACGAGCCGCCACTGAATATATATATATTCTTTAACATTATAAAAGAAACTGTTATTTGGCACGAGAAGTCTGGGAAATGTAATCAATATCTTCCGGACAATAAATTTCACAACAGCGCTACACGTATCTACAGATTGATAATTTTACAAAAATATATTCACTCCTATTTTGGGGAAGGGGGGTGTGTCTATGGCGAAATGGTTAAGATGTTTGATTGTCGTTCTGAAATTTGTTAGTTCCAATCCAGAACGGAAAGCGAACCGAGTAAACGCTGGCTGAAACCGGACACATCACCGAAGGATAAGGACACACACCAGAGCTCCAAATGGTGCTGAAGATGTGACGTAAAACACACAAATGATAAGACTGCATGAATCAGATTTCCACGTGAATAGAATTTATGGGAGGTCTGGTACATCGGTCTTGGCGGTGATCGAGAGAGAGAGAAAGAGAGAGAGAATTCAGACCGAGTTACGTGTACAATTCTTTTTTGCATGAGATTCCTAGGATTGTTGTTGGAGCTACGGAGTTCGTACTTTGTGTAATACTTCGGCAGGTGGCGTGCCATTTATGCGGAGAGAGACCGAGTCATATGGGGTAAAACCTGGTGCAATGAAGTCAATCCTTTCGCTTTAAAACCCTTTAAAATTCACTAGTCTTCCTAGGGGTCTCTGGATTTCACTCGTGAACAGAACGGCGCGGTCCGGATACGAACCCACGACCTTCGACCCACAAGGCAAAGGGTTTAACCACTTAGCCACAGAGATCCCTCAGTGAACTTAATAAATGTATGCTAATATAGTATTAAGTATTCTTTTAGTATTCTCGTAATACGGGAGAGTTTTAACTTGTGGTTGAAGTTTGAAACAATTTGATTTCTCATTTTTTTCTTTGTTTATGCTTGTGTTTGTTCATACAATAAATTACTTGTTAATCACCTGACCAGAATGCTCTGGTATCACCTACCACAGAGAGCCACATAGAAAAAGTATAATGAGTACAAGGCAAGAGGAAGACCACGCAAAAGATGGAGCGACCTCATCAAGAACAGCCTTACGGAACATGAATATCAGCTTACAAAGTGCCTTAAAACAAGCACACACAGATCACTACGTTTCACCCCCAACACTTCTATAAAGAAACCGTGGAAGAGAAGAAGAAGAAGAATCTCTTAGTGCTATATATTGTGAATTGCGTTGAATGTAAGTGAGTTCGTTGTTCGCAATTTAAGCGGTTTTTTTGTTCGATCCAGAAGCGATCTTCGGCTCAGTGCCATGGAGATTGTAACCTTTCGGTTCCGTGCCACGAACACCGTAAATCTGGAGAACCTGTGGCTTTTCTGCCAGCCCGCGGAATTGAGCCGCACTCACAGGGGGCTTGTCTCCTGTCGTCCAACGCGCTACGAACGCGCTGGGTAGGCGGGCAATTTAAGCGTATACAGACCTGTAAGCAAGAGACATTAATATTTCGGCTTAGCGAGATGTTCGGTTTCGCTTTCCTAGTTCGTGACAGTCTCCTTTCTACACACTGAGCACAATTCGTCTGCTCAAGTGTCGTTCTGAGTTCGCTCTAACTTGATTACTTTTAAACCACTTCTTGTAGCTTTCATATGACATGAGCCAAAGAGCATGATCACGCTGTAACACATATATGACTTATTGGTAGTCATCTGTTTCCATGACCCTCACAGGGAGATGGAGTTTTGTCTTGGAAAACGTTGTTCTTACTTTGATCTTGACGCTAGAAGCCAGCAATGACTCGCTGACTGCCACAATCCCATGCGGTTTGTGTGTAGTCCACCTAAGAGGACGGGCGTCTGACCTCCATTGAAACTGCTAGTTCTCCGTACGCAGTTATTTCTAGTTTACACAGTTAAATCAAGGAGACAAAAGCAATTTGAAAAATAAAATCATAACTACTCGTCGATAAATAAACATACTAACATAATAACATACTAACATAATAAACATACTAACATAATAACATACTAACATATAACTATACTAACATAATAACATACTAACATAATAAACATACTAACATAAACATACTAATATAAACATACTAACATAATAACATACTAACATAATAAAATACTACATAATAACATACTAACATAATAAACATACTAACATAATAAATACTAAATAATACTATAACATAATAAACATACTAACATAATAACATACTAACATAATAAACATACTAACATAATAAACATACTAACATAATAAACATAACTAATAACTATAACTAAACATACTAACATAATAACATACTAACATAATAAACATACTAACATAATAAACATACTAACATAATAACATACTAATATAATAACATATAATATAACTATACTAACATAATAAATAACTAAATAATAAATACTAATAATATAAATATAATAACATAGTAAAATAGTAGACAGTAAAATATATACATAAAATATATCATAAATAATAATTGCAATAAAATAGTTTGCAGTTAAAAAGTAGCAGTAAAATAGTTAGTAATAAAATAGTTGCAGTAAAATAGTTGCAGTAAAATAGTTGCAGTAAAATAGTTGCAGTAAAATAGTTGCAGTAAAATAGTTGCAGTAAAATAGTTGCAGTAAAATAGTTGCAGTAAAAAGAAATAGTGATAAAATAGCAGTAAAATAGTTGCAGTAAAATAGTTGCAGTAAAATAGTTGCAGTAAAATAGTAAATGTAAAAATAGTAGAAGTAAAATATTAGCAGTAAAATAGTTGCAGTAAAATATTACCAGTAAAATAGTTGCAGTAAAATAGTTGCAGTAAAATAGTACAGGGTGTTCAAGATAAATGCAGCCCCATTGACAAATCGAAAGTTGCCAGTTACACAGTGAGTGGTGTCTATTTACTATTTAAACCGGTTCTGACTAGCTCGTCCTACGTCACATTTGTTCATCGCTCCTTCCAGCACTACAATTACATACCGTCACACAACCTTGACCTATACTACGTCATAACTGAACCTTCTCATTTCCATACATATATGCCAGACTAGCTCCATTCACAGGCTGCTTTTATCTTGAACACCCTGTAGAAGTAAAATAGTAGCAGTAAAATAGTAGCAGTAAAACTAGAAAGACTTCTTATAAGGGAAACAACTCGAATGGCGCAGTGTATGGCGAATGGCGTTCAACTGAATACTCTGTGTCGCAGTTATGGCGAATGGCGTTCAACTGAATACTCTGTGACACAGTGTACGGCGAATGACGTTCAACTGAATACTCTGTGACGCAGTGTACGACGAATGACGTTCAACTGAATACTCTGTGACACAGTGTACGACGAATGACGTTCAACTGAATACTCTGTGACGCAGTGTACGACGAATGACGTTCAACTGAATACTCTGTGGCGCAGTGTGCGGTGATTGGCGTTCAACTGAATACTCTGTGGCGCAGTTATGGCGAATGGCGTTCAACTGAATACTCTGTGACACAGTGTACGGCGAATGGCGTTCAACTGAATACTCTGTGACGCAGTGTACGACGAATGACGTTCAACTGAATACTCTGTGACGCAGTGTACGACGAATGACGTTCAACTGAATACTCTGTGACGCAGTGTACGACGAATGACGTTCAACTGAATACTCTGTGTTGCAGTGTACGACGAATGACGTTCAACTGAATACTCTGTGGCGCAGTGTACGACGAATTGCGTTCAAATGAATACTCTGTGTTGCAGTGTACGACGAATGGCGTTCAACTGAATACTCTGTGGCGCAGTGTGCGGTGATTGGCGTGGAAAGAACTAGAGTTACATTCCTGTCTGAATACCCCTCTATTACCTTTCCCGCCTTAGACGCTTGGTTATTCATAAACTAATTTTTTTTATTTGGTTATATAATGATAAATTGTCTTTTCTTTAATAACTAGCACTCCGAGCTAAACCTATACTCAACAATACAAAACCACACTGCCACGTGAAGGACTAAAAATAGATCGATCATAGCACAAAGAATGTAGACACAGTAAGAATAGATCACTTTCATAGCAAGAATTTATTCACGCTGTGAGCGGTATAGATATTGATGTTTCAAATACATATCTTGAAAATTACAAGAAAACAAAACTGCAGGGGAGAGTAATCCCTTGTTTCATGAAAGTTTACTTAGTGACTAAGATATTGAAATACTTTATGCGATATTCAAATTACGGTGTGGAGTCGTGTGTAGAGGTTATTTGGCTATATATTTATACTGCTTTTTCTATATCACTCTTATTAATATCCGTATAATACTTGCATTGTTTTCTTTAGCTTATAAAATGTCACCTTTTGAAAGATTAATATCTGAAGAAAATTGAACAGTGTTGTCGCTAGCTTATATTATGTCCCCTTGTTAAATGGGGCCGTAACTACTTTGTCAAAAGTGATCTGATCATAAATACATGAGATTAGTGGAAGAATAAATACCGTAGTTATCGTTGTTGGTAAAATAATGAATGTTACGTCGCAGTTTGAGGAGTTTATGTATTTTAAGAACCTGTATTTTGTGGGGGAAAAAATATTTATCCAACTTTAATATTTGCGATGTCGTTAAGTTTGGATACAATAACAAATCGCATTGTTCATGGTGACGAAGTTTTGACAAAACTTTACCGACATCTCTTTCTATAACAATAATGCAACATTCATTTAACATCTGCATTTGAGCCATTCTGAATGATTTATTGAGTATTGCTATGAGGACATTCTGAGTGATTCATTGAGCATGTGCAATGGAGCCATTCTCTTCTTCTTCTTCTGCGTTCTCACTAGATTGGGATTTCGATTCTCTAACAAAGGCAGCCGTCTGCCTCAGATTATCAGCCACGCCATACAGTTTGTCTTGGACGCTGGTGTAAGTGGGCCACCTCTTTCTTCTCAGGTCTGCATACTGGGGGCAGTTCTGTAGGATATGTTCTGTTGTCATACTTGCCAAGCCACAGGGGCACAGGTCGTTGGTGCCTATCTTGAATGTAGTGTACAGGTGGTGCCTCATTCTGTTGGACCGCCTGGAGGCGAAGTATAGCTGTCTGGTCCCTTCTGGACAGTTCGTAATATCAATCATTCTTGTTGTGTTTTGGGTGTTATTTATCCCATTTTGCCCTGTAGTGCCCTTTGGCGATGGTTTTGCTTCTTCATAGCTAACCAGGTTGTCATCTTGGGGCATTCCTGCTCTCTCTTTAGCCAGTCTGTCAGCATCTTCATTCCCTTGATCTTGCAGTGTGAGGGTATCCACTGGATTACTACCCTCTCAAATTCATGGGATAACTGGGCCAAGGTTGACCTGAGATCACTTAGTTCTGTGTTCCTTTCAGATTTCAGTGCTGAGATAGCAGACAATGCGTCAGTCAAGAGCATTATTTTTCCATGTATTTGGTTCATATTTTGTAGTGCCATTTTGCAGCTGCACTGAGGGCATCTACTTCAGCCCTGAAATTAGTTGAGAACTTGCCATTGGTATGGGGACATTCTGAGTGATTCATTGAGTATGATCCGAAAGGTGGAGGCTAGTTCAGTGCGCAGGCAGTGGACTGAATTGATGATTATACCATTAGACACGTTCTTATGATATAGTCGACTGTTGTCTGGAGCTCATCTCTGGTGCCATGTAGTTTTGATGATTATACCGTTAGACGCGTTCTTATGATGAAGTCGACTGTTGTCTTGAGATCATCTCTGGTGCTATGTAGTTTTGATGATTATACCGTTAGACGCGTTCTTATGATGAAATCGGCTGTTGTCTGGAGCTCATCTCTGGTGCCATGTAGTCTTGAATGTAGTGTTGTATTATAGGGCCAGCATTCCTTTCTAGGTAGGACAGACAGGGAACAGTTTTGTTCTGTGGTTTGATCAGCGGTGCTACATGAACACAGGAGGGATGGGGACAATCGTAGCCTGTGTAGATGTTTGATACATGAAGCTCACAATCAAAATCTGATCTGAATCTAGTCTTCTCCATTTTCGCGACACAAACTTCCAACGGGTGGCGTCTGTGACTTAGGGGATAGTGACTCGGTCTATTAACCTCGACGTTCTGAGTTCGAATCACGTTGCGGACAGTTTGGTTGCAAATTGTTTCGCGTGGATTTTTACAAAAGGACGATGACACTACTCGTTCATAAAGCAATGGCAAACTACTGAACGTAATAATGCCTAGAAAATCACAAACAGCGTTAAATAGCTGGAATTGATTCGCAACGGCCTGTAAAGGATATGCAATTAACTTTATTTAAACTTCCCAACTACAATTTTCATTAACCCTAACCTTCCACTCCTCCCACCCCCGCCATCCCATCTAGAAAATGTATATGGTCGCCCATGATCTGCTTAATAAATTTAGGCTCACTCCTATGATGCACACGCTTACATAACAAAATGCAATTTAACAGAATAACAAAATAGAATAAATCTTTCTTAATCCTTCTATTTAAGACTCCTTAGCAAAGATTGCCCATCCAAGAAAATTCATGACATCATTTCTTCTTCTTCGATCGTTCTAGGCTTGTTTTTATCATTCTCTTTGTGATATATAAACAACCAAACATCAGAACGTAATGTACGTGCACCACCTTCAACACCTATTTGAGCTCAGTTGCTTATCCTTGGGTGGGGTGTTCGATTTCAGCCAGCTATTTTGTGCGGATTCGCTTCTTCCGCTAGCCTTAGACTGTCTCCAGCCAAACCCACAAGGCAGTGGGTTGCCATTTTCTTTCAGGGCAGCGACCCTTAGAAGGATTGCCCTCCAGGGCTTATGAGCACCATCTACCCAACATAACCGGTCGTTTTAGTGAACACCTTGGTTTGTTGCCCGTTCAGGTTTGTTTACAGTTTGCTCTGCTAGCCTTTGATTGTCCCCAATCAATCTACAAGGCAGCAGTAGTTTCCTGCGATCGGAAACGCGCACTGGTTATACCTCTGCTGGGCTTTCCCGTTGCTTTGTACATTTGGTGGACGCACACCATGCCTACCGTTGCTGCGATGCTGCTGCTATGCTGCTGCCACGCTTGCTGCTGCCACGCTTGCTGCTGCCACGCTTGCTGTTGCCGCGCTTGCTGCTGCTACGCCGCTGCCACGCTTGCACTAGTTTTGCCTCTGCTGGGCTTACCAATTGTTCTACTGGGTGGGACGCGCACCCTCTTGCCGTGACTGCCCCTCGATGAGGCCCACTATGACTTTTGCCAGCGCGCGGGCTAGCCCTGCCCTGATGCCCTGTCACCATCATCTTTTTCGTGCTCACATTCTTCGCCACATGTGGCGCTGCCCTTGCACGTCCGTGTGCGCGCTCGCTCTGCCCTGGTGCCTACCTCACCGTTTCCGTCAATTCCTACTGGGCTGTCCGAAATACGAGTTTGCCCCATGTTGCCCTCGTGCAACTCGACTCATCACCCAGCACACTCATCGGCTCAAGAGAGTACGCAAAAGTGAGCATGCTTGGGCTCCGAAATTCGCCACACGCGGGTCAACCTCTCTTCGATGGTTTTGATTCGATTCGAACGTGCGGTCCAACTCATCACCCGGCATTCTCATCGGTTCTAGAGAGTACGCAACAAGAGAGAGAATGCGTGTGCTCCGAATTTCGCCACACGCGGATCAACCTCTCTTCGAAGGTTTTGATTCGAACTTTGAACC